>PVIY010014497.1:0-46311 GCA_004026745.1 Myrmecophaga tridactyla
TTTTTTTTTTTCTTTCCTGTATTCATTTTATTTCTTTTTCTACTGTCTTTTTATTTCTTTTTCTGAATTAATGCAAATGTTCTAAGAAATGATGAATATGCAACTAAGTGATGATATTGTGAATTACTGATTATATAGTTGATGTTCTATTTGGTTTCTTAATTTTTTAATTAATAAATTTAAAAAAGAAATCAGCCAAATATCTTGCCCCTTCAATTCCATTCTGCATAATAAACACCTTCTGTAGGCCAAGCACAGTGGGGAAAGAGAGGCGCAAGAGAGAGGCCTGTAGGAGCTCACAGCCAACCAGGCCTAAGAATAGTTGCCGTTTGATCAGTGCCTGCTCTCTGCCCTTGCTTGATTGACATGTACATGACCCTAAGTCCCCATGACACCTTAAAGAGGAAGGTATAATTATTATCCCTGTTTTAGAGAGGAGTAAACCGAGGCACAGAAAGGCTGCATCACCTATCCAAGGGCCCACAGCCCAATGCTCAGGTGGAATTCAAAGCCAGCTCTGTTTCTTTTCCCAAGATCATGCTGTCTTTATTCTAAGCCACGCTGCCCATCTAAAGAAGCATTGGTGCTCCCCTTCCCCATCTACTGAATACCCCAGTGCCATCAAAAGGACTTTCCATCTCTTCTGTTGCCACTCAGTGTGGTAGGGGGTTTGTCTTGAGCCAATAATTCATCATGCCCAGGACTGCTTATCAGCACCTTGCATTTGTGAATCAACTGGCCAGGATCTAGGGGCTCTTAATCTGAAGCCATGGGATATAACTCTTCTCATTGCATAGTAACTGACCACTGTGAGACCAGCTTTTGTCATTTACCATGTCTTACTGAGTTCAAACTGTCTGCCTGTGCTAAAGTGCCTCATGAGCCAAGAAGTCGGTTCATTTAAGCTTGTAAGAGTGGTCTCTTGAAAAAAGAGTAAACTGAATTTGAGTGAGGCTCCATTTTGGCTATTCTGAGGCCTTAGATGCCTGCTTCTAGGTTCTCATTATTATTCCAGAGAGTTGAGGTTCCTTAAAGGGTTTTTTCTGGATAGGTGAGATGTTATTACTATCCTTAAAACAAGAGGGAAACAATCTGCCCACATGGCTGTGTGGGGTCTGAGTATGCCTAAGTCGCTTTTCTTGGTGATGGTGATTGTCTGTGGCCTACCATGAATATGGTTAAATTCCATGCCTAATAAGACCTTTTTTTTTTTTCTTTTTTGTCTCACTGCAAGAATTTAATTGTTTCTTACTATTAGGATTTAGTTGATTTAGCTGATTCACCTAAATGATGTGTAGGTTTGTGGGGGTTTTTTGTTGTTTTTGTAATGATTTCTGTCAGTGAGGGAGCATGTTGCCTCCAGCTGTTAAAACTTTCACCAGCTTGTCTAGGAGTTTGATTCAGTGTCTCATCTTCCTCCACTGCCATGTACTTGCTAGAAAACAAGCTGAGGGGAACTGCTGGGAGTGAGAGATGGGGTGCTATTGAGTGTTTACAAATACTTGTGCTGTAGACTAATGAATGTTCCCTAACACAGGGAAGGAGTGTGCCGACCACTTCTCTTCCCCCTCATGCTGCTGAGGCTCCGGGTGTGAGCAAGCCCACAAGTGTGTGGTTGGGGACTCCTGCCTGTTCAGAAGGCAGCATTAGTGGCTGCAGAGAGCATCTGGAGCCAGACAGACCTGAGTCCACATGCTGGCTCTATGTGACCTCGACCTGCTTCCTGTCTTGAATCTCGGTTTCCTTCAGTGTAGTCCTGGGGTGATATTCCCTACCCCCGGGGTCATTGAGAGGAGTAAAGGGTCCACATGTGTAGAAAGTGTAAACCTGGCACCTGGGAGATGCCTTGTCCATGGCATTTCATACCTTCTCTTTCCAAGCAGGAGCATAGTAAGACTTGTTATCCTAATTTCTTGGTCTCCTTCTCAGACAAACACCCTAAACTTTCTCCTTGTCCACTATCATCATGTATCACAACTCTGCCACGCTAGGCCTAGAGATTTTAGGCTCTTGGGAGCTTTAGGAGCCACCACTGAGCTATCAGCACACGTTATCCTAACCGTCCAGTTCTTGCTTTGAAAGAAAATACAGGAAGGTGACCCTGAAGAATTTCCATTAACCAAACAAAGGTTTGCATCTTTGGGGCTTTTTTTTTTAATCTTCACTTGTTTGGAGAAAATCTGCTTTTGTCGTTGAGTGTTCCCACCAGAAACCTAGGTGAGAGACACAACAGCCCAGGAGCCAAGTGTGGGTTCTAGTAGGAAGGCCCAGGGGCTTAACTTGAAATAGCAACATCTAACCTTTGTAAAGGCTGCTTCCTGCCCATGGCTGCAAAGGCCATTTCCTGCACTTCTAATTTTTCCAGGAGAGGAAGAAGCGGGGAGAGACCAACAATGACCTGTTTCTGGCAGATGTGTTTGCCTACCAGGGGAAGTTCCATGAGGCTGCCAAACTGTACAAAAGGAGTGGGCACGAGACACTCGCACTCGACATGTACACCGACCTCCGCATGTTTGAATACGCCAAGGTAACCTGCCTTTACCCTGGGCCCAAACCGTCACTTGGAACCCACCAGGGTTTTGACACTGCAGGGTCCAGGTTGTCTAACCCAAGAGGTGGTACAGGAAATAGCAGTGGCCTCTGAAAGGATATGGTCAAATTGATAAAAAGAGGAAGAGTGATGGCCATTGGTTGAAACTGATCTAAAACTGAACTTTAAATCTGACGTCAAAGAGACAAGATGACAGTTCAGACCTCCATCAGTGGCAGAGGTGGAAGGGCCATGAGTCTGAAGCAGTGTCCCTTCATTAAGTGTTCAGGGTACAAAGTATCTCCTGCAAATTCCCTCAAACCTTTTTCAGAAGCCTGTGAGAATCAGTATCCTCAGGCATGAGCTGGTTCCAGCAATCATTTAGGATGAGGTTGTTCGCTCCAGCCGACGCATCTTCAGCACCTCCCCACTGACCATTCCTGGGCTTCCCAGTGGGTCTCTGAGCCATGTGACTGAGCCCCTGTCCTCAGGATCTCTAAGGTTGGCTATTCTGCCTCTCTCGGCCCTGACAGGCATAGTAGCCCCCATGAAGTTAGTCCCTAACAGGTCCGGGCCTTTAAAGGTATGTGGAGAAGATGTACCTGGAGTGGGCTCCCCATGGCCTCTGTATGAAAGAAGCCCGCTGTGGAGCCTGGACCTGATGAGGCCTCTGCAGTTCAGCTTCACACAAGGTTAAAAGAGCCTTGGGCACACTGAGTTCCAAGGCTCGTCCCTTCCACAGAGGTGGCTTTGTTAACCTGTCTTCCCCAGGAGTGTCAGAAGAGGCTCTCAGAATGTTATTAAGTGAGCCATCAGACACAATCAATTCGTGGCTATTATGGTGGTTATCTAGCGCAAAAGTTTAAGACGGGAAGTCTCCCCCCACCTTTTTCCCCCTGCTTTTCTGTCCTTGAAGACAGTGGAAATTTTTTATCTTCTGCCCTCTTTAGGTCCTTGGGCCAACAGTCCCTACCATGTGCTCCCAGAGTCATTGTTCATCAGTTTGTACAAGCACTCGGGCCCCCCGGCCTGTCTTTTCACCTTACTGGCCCCTTCTTTCCCACTTTGGCCCAAGGAGTTTCATGTTCTCTTTACTTTTTCCTCCTCAACTTGACTAGTTCCCCACCACCACACACACACACACACACACACCAGATTTCATTGTACATTTATGTTGAGAACACCTAAATCAGCACTTCTCTTTCTGGGGGATGACAAAATTATAACTGAAGACTAAAACTTGAACTAAAGGATTGGATCCCTAGAGGCAGGATGTAATCAGCTAGGAAAATGTAACTGAAAAATAGGTGGCTTACAAAAACCTGAAACGTTGTTATACTGAGTGTGTAAAGCTCTTTATGATTTTTTGTAGCAGTATAGAGCACTGCAGAATACTAACAAGCCTAACTTTTGTAGCATTTCTAAATATTGCTTGTTGAGATATTTCACAAACAATTCAATGATATGAATGATTTCATGTTCCAAAAGTTTGTTATTGGGCAACTGTTTGCACAAATCAAATGCTTTGTATAAGTTCATCTTTTTGTTTTATTGTTTTGTTTTGTTTTGTTTTTTATTTCGTCTTTTGATGAACCTTTTTTTAGAGTGCTGAAATAGCCTAGGAGGTTATAATTGTCATCATAAAAACTATCAAAAATATCCCATCCCTGTACTGTTGGAGGCTGTAGGAAAGCCTTTGTAATTCTGTTTTATCATTGTTATACCAAGTCCAGTTTTTTACCGTAGTTGTTTAGCTATAAAAAACAAGGAAAATATTCCATTTCCAATTGAAAATTGCTCATTTTGTAAGTAAAAACAAAAAAACAAACAGAAAAGCAAACATTGGACATGGTTGTTCTTTGGCACTGTTGGTACTTCCTGAAACCCCTAAAACCTCACCAGGTAGGCCGCGATGGCATAGTAGAAAACACCCTCATCTTGGCATGCAAAGAGCTGGTGTGAGTCCTGGTCCTTCCCACCGGCTGACCTGGAGTAAAGGCTCTTCATTTCCCTCAGCTTCCATTTCCTCCTCCAAGGGTAATATCCTACAGCTCGGTTTAGTTCAGATAATCGTTCAACATAATGTGCAGGAAAGCCCTTTCTACATGCCAAGCTGTACAAAGGGAAATGAAGGGGCTAGGGTGTGACCATGTGGTAGATATCCTTTAGACAGCTCCCCGCTAGCCCCATTCCTCTTTGGGCACCCAAGCCCTTCCTCACATTTCAGTAGGCTGGGCGCACCCACAGGCTCCCACCCAGAAACACAGCCCGTTTACACACTCCATCTGGTTTGTCTCTCTGTGGAGGTAAATACTCTGGGGGTTGTTTTTGGTTTTAGTTTTTGATCACTATTCCAATTAGGTTGGTTCCGTTTCAATTCCCCAACCCCCCAAGTCTGAATTTGAGAAAATGTGTACACACACATTATGTTTTTCTTGGTGGGGGGAGAAATACAGTGCTTATCAACAGGGCATGTTTTTGTTTACTTGAAAATTGCTTCCCAAGATTCAATCTGGTTTTCAGAAAATTTTTAAATTACATTCCCACGTACAAATAAATTGTATGCTTTCCGGATAAGTGACATGTTTATATGGTGATAAAAGGAATTATAATGCTCTTAACTCTTATGTAGTATGTCCTTATCAAAATCACCAAGCCTAAAAACACTGTTTAGTCTCATTCATCACTCAGCACAGTCTCTTTCTGGCCACTCCAGGACAAGTCTTTACCGTGGCTCCAGATAACGTGTAAATTAGCTTCATAGAACCGAAAAGCCTTTCAAAGCCTAGTTTGCCAACCTTTGAAGGAACCATTTAGACTCAGCTTCAGTTAAGTCAGAGCCCCCTGAGCCAGACTGTTGAACTGTAGGGGCACAGACCTCCTTAAGGAGGCTCCTTCCAGTGAGCTGGTGAACTGTGCCCAGCTTTCCTCAGATGAATGACCCCAAATCACAACTCCCCCTTATCCCTCAACCCTTCTCGCTGTGGTCCCCTATATCCACTGAGCACCCCCTGAAGTCCCTTTGAGGGACATTTCTGTTCTCTGCAGATCCCTCTTCCCTTAGCTGCTAACCTCATTTAATCAACTGCGTTTGTAGAGTTTCCAGGTTTGTGCTGGCATGAAGAATACATATTATGGTAGCTGCCAAGAATAAAGGGTGTGCTTATAATGGTCCAAAATAGGCGTTTTCAGACAGTGGCTGCTTTCCAGGCCCCTTCCCCTCCATGAGCTCCAGAGGAAACCAAAAGCCAGTCAAGGTAGTCCTGGCTTTTATTGGGGTCCCAGCATCAGGGTAAATGATGCTCCTCCCACCCCTTTTGAAAACATCTGGTTATCTTAGGCCAATCTAATATATTATTTTAGGGGTTACACAACTGCCCTGCAGGCAAATGGAGAGAAAAAAAGTGAACTAATCATTCAGGTGGGTTTTTAGGTTGACTGTACTTCCTGACAAATGAGTGTTACCATGGGGAATGTAGTGCTTTTTTAATACTTTGTGAGGTTGACACCAGAGCACTCTCTGAAGGTTCATTATTCGTAAAACAAACCACTTCTTGCTGCTAATGTAGATCTGGTCTCTAAGCACTCTCAGTTTCCCTTTTGAAAAAGCCCCACCTTAAACATGTCAGCACGTACTGCCTCAACTGTGACAAACTCCCACATGGATACTTGGGATAACTGTATCCTGAAAAGAGGTGATTTACTAAGACCATTTCTCACACAATCTAGTGATATGCAGGGAAGCTGGGCCTAGCCCTTCAGTGTCCCCAGCCCTGAGCCTCTGATCCAAAGGCTTCTCTTCCTTCTCCTCTTCTCTCTAGGGGTCCTTACCCTTGCCTCAAACCCCTCCAGGACCTCCTGCCCTGCCACAGCTGGATCAGGTCCCCACCCCTGCAAATCTGACCTCAGGACAGGATCTAAGACTATTTGCTTGAAAATTAATTGATCAGAGCTAGTTTTGTTCTTTGTCTGCCCTAGGCAGATAGCTGAGGGCAAAAAGCCAGTGGTATGACTCCTGAATTTCAGGCCATAGGACATTTCAGAAAACAGATGAAAATTGTACTTTTAGTGTGGTAGTGGTGGTAGAGGGAACTTTTAAAATCAGTTTGCTTGTTTTAGTTTAGGGGACCACATGTTTAGCCTTACTCTAGCCATGTGGAATCATCCATGTTACCTGAATGTGTGAACATTCGAAACCGAATGTAATGAGGATGTGCAGTCACTATATAAGAATAATCACATATATCAAATGCTATGTGAGAGTGACAAAGGAACCCACTCATTACTCAACATCAACCATCCCCATTGCAGAATTTGTGTGCAGTGCTCCAGAGAGTCCAAAACTATTGTTTAATCACAGAACAAATGTCCATTAGTGGAAAGGGAAGGAAACTTTGAGGGCTGTAGTCCTTGACACTGTCCCAGTGTCCCCCAGGAACACCTGTGGGCAGCCTAGGAACATGCCTCCATGACACCTGGGACTGCCCCCCCCTTCAACAATGCAGGGATGGGCTCAAGCCTGCATCCTGATCGCTTGCTTCAGCCAAAGAGAGCCCTTCCTTGCTCCAGCTTTCAGCAGCCTGACGTAATGCTGGCAGCAGGAAGTTCTAATCCAGAGTGTTTTTGTTTGTTGTGCTTCCTCAGGATTTCCTTGGATCTGGAGACCCCAAAGAAACAAAGATGCTAATCACTAAACAGGCTGACTGGGCCAGAAATATCAACGAGCCCAAAGCTGCTGTAGAGATGTACATCTCAGCGGGGGAACACGTCAAGGCCATAGAGATCAGCGGAGACCATGGCTGGGTCGACACGTAGGTTTTCAGTCCCTGCCCCAGGAAGCGTTGGCAGTGTGCTATGTTGTGTCAGCTCTTGGCTTTGACTGACAGGGGGTAAGGTAGTGTTTCTCTAAATATCAAAAGCAAACATGACAGCAACTGGGTTCTTTGGGAGACACAGAGACCAAACAAGGCAGTTGCTGCCTTTGAGGAGCTCGTCTTGTCCCTGGGGGTGAGGGTGGTGGAGAGTGAGAAGGGGTCACACCCAGGTACCAGAGCCCCCATCCCTTGAGCAATCACTGCTGCCCTTGTAGGCATTGAGTGCTGCCCCACCCTGAGAAAACAGGCTTGAGGGCCAGCTTTCTGCAAAAGGCCAACTTGCCTGGAAATGGAGCTGCGTTTCCAACTCAGGACTGACCCAAAATACATATAATGATGAGAACTAACAAAGAAAAAGAAAGTTCAAAGTCCATAAAGGAAGAAGATGTGATTTTCAAGGGAGGAACTCTGGCTGTCTACTCAGAGGCCTTGTTTGTTTTATTTTGGGGTTTTTTTTTTTGGGTGGTTGACCCATTTATTAACTCATTATTAACTCCTAGAAGAAAAGGTGACAATATCTAACTCTCTCTTGTTGACTTTGACTGGGATTGTGCCAAGGAGATGGATCAAGACATGACATGAGGCATGGTTTTGGCTTGAAGTGAAATGACTAGGGGTCAAAGATCTGGCTGGCAAGTTAGAGGGTGAATTGCTGGAGGGGGTGAAGTGAGTTAGGAGTTGAGGTTTGTGGTAAATCAGAGGGTGGAGATTAGGGGTCAGATAAATTAAGGTGAAGTTGAGTTGGAGAAGAGATGACTTTAGTGAGTTTGAGGTTATGGGTTAATGATAAGATCAGATTGTTTTGTTTTGTTTTTTTTAATTAGAAAATTTGTAGGTTTACAGAAAAATCATGTAGAAAATACAGAATTTCCATATACCTCTCCCACCGACCCCCCCCCCACAGTTTTCCCTATTATTTACTCTTTGCTTTAGTGTGGTACCTTTGTTACAGTTGATAAAAGAATACTATTATAGAGAGTTCCTGGAAGATAGCAGAATAGGATAAGTCGAGTTCACCCCTATTCCAAGGAACAGCTGGAGAAGTGAAGGGAAGGTGACTGAGATGGTGATTCCAGGGTGTAAGGGACCTGAGAGGGTCTACTACACCACATAGGGAGGCCCTGGTTGCAAAAGCTTAAGAATTGAGACACAAAGAACCGGAGATCGTCTAGCTAGTGCAAACAGCCTAATGTGCCCCTTTCGAAACAGAAGCCTAGAGCCCTCAGGAGTTCACGGACTGGGAGACGGGACAATGAAGTAAGCCAAGACATGTTACTTGAACACACTACCCTCACGCGTGTCACCCCTGCCCACCACCTGCCCCAGCCAGACCAGCCTGTCCTGCGTAAGCGCACAGTCTCACTCTGCCCCTTCGGAGACCCACACACCATGCCCAGCTCCCACCTCCCCCTTCCTGCCCCCTGCAGGCAGTCACCTGTGCATCCAGGCTGTAGACACTCACCTTCATGCCCAGGCCACACCCACCCTCAGCCCATATAGTCACACAATACTGCCTTACCACCCATGAGCTCTATGTATGCGTACATCAGCATCTGGCCCCCCTAGATCTGCACACACACACACACACACGCACACACACACACATATGCACCCCTGCCACATCCCACAGCTCTGGGCAAGCACTGACCTGTGCTTCCAGATCATACCCACCCCCAGCCCAAACAGGTGCAACTTGGGCCCGCTGCCCCTGAGCTCTGTGCGTGCACACACCAGGGCCCCAACCCCTAGACCCATGCACATGCAAAGTCACATCCTCCCCGCCAGGCGATCATGCATCCGTGCACCTACCTCTTGACCCCTGCACACCAACCCCGTGCCCTAAACACATGCACACCCTTGCCCCACCCCTTGGCACAAGTGCCATGCTCCCACAACTCAGAGGTGCGCACGTGCACGTTTGTGCTACATAGCCCCCACCCATCGCACATATGCACCCGTGCCAGGGCCCCACCCACCCAACATCACCCCTCCTGACCCATGTCCCACAACTCCCGTGACCTGTGCCCCAACCCTACACACTCACACATCCACATCCTGGCCCCTCTGGACCCCCCTCACTGCTCAGGGATACACCCATGCCCTGCCCTCCCTGAGCTCCAACCTCTGTGCCCCATACCCTGTACCCTGATACCCACGACCCCCACAGTCCACGCACCCACCCATGTCTTGCCTGCACACCAGCCCCCATGAATCTGCACAGCCCCCCCATCTGCCTCCCACCGCGCCCTACCTCTGTGTCCCCCATGCTGCATCCTGCTCCTGCACTCCAAGGCTTCCCTGACCTGCACTCCACCCCCACAGCCCCCACACCTCACACTCACAGGCAGCAGCACAGAATCCCCAACATGTGCCTATATCTGCACTGCAACCCATTGCTATACTGTTGTGCCCTGCATCCTGCTCCACATCTATCCCAGAAATACAAAGTTTTAGACTACTGAAGGAAATCTACTTCCAAAGTAACCCTATCAAGATATTTACATGCCTTGAAGGCAAGAGAAGGTTACTAAGCATATCAAAATGCAAACAGATATAGCCCAGCCTAATGACCAAATTAAAACACCAGAGGAGACACAGACTTTGGAACGACTAATCAAAGATATTCATATAACTCTACTAAATAAAGTCAATGGGATGGCTAATGACCTAAAGGAGATCAAAAAAGCACTAGAAGAGCATAAAGAAGAATTTGAAAGAATAAATAGAAAAATAGATATCACAGAGTTTAAAAATGCTGAAGACCAAATAAAAAATATATTAGAGACACACAACAGCAGATTTGAAGAGGCAGAAGAAAGAATAAGCAAACTAGAAGACAGGACAACTGATTTCGAAGACATAAAAGACCAAATGGCAAAAAAGATGGAAAAATTTGAAGTGGATCTCAGGGAAATCATGGACAAAACAAAGCACACAAATTGAAGAATCATTGGTACCCCAGAAGGAAAAGAGAAGGGTAAAGAGCTAGGAAGATTAGTTGAAAATATAATGGGGGAAATGTCCCAACCCTAATAAAAGACATAGATATCAAAGCAAAGAAACCCAATGAACCCCAAGTAGAATAAATCCAAATAGGCCTTCCCCAAGACACAAACTAATCAGTCTGTCAAATGTTGAAGAGAAGCAGAAAGTCGTGAAAGCAGCAAGAGAAAACAATCTACCACATACAAGGGAAACCTCATAAGACTGAGTCAGCTGCTAAACTGAGTTCAGGCATTCAACTGGCACTATGGAGACGAGAAGGCAATGGTATGATATATTTCAGATCCTGAAAGAGAAAGACTTCCAGCCAAGAATTTTGTACCCAGTCAAATTATCCTACAAAACTGAGGGAGAGATTAAAATGTTCATAGACAAATAAATGCTGAGAGAATTTGTCAACAAGAGACTGGCCCTACAAGAAATACTAAAGGCAGTTCTGCTGACTGAAAAAAAATAGACAGGAGAGGGAGATCTGGAGGAAGGCACAGAATTGAAGAGTACCAGTAAGGGTAACTTAAAGGATAAAAAGAGAAAGAGGAAAAAGAATATATAGATCTGACAAATAAAATCCAAAAGATAAGATGGTGGATTCAAGAAATGTCTTGTCAGTAATAACTTTGAATGTTAACAGACTAAACTCACCAATTAAAAGATACAGGTTGGCAAAATGGATTAAGAAATATAATCCAGCTATATGCTGCTTACAAGAGACTCATTTTAGACACAAGGATACAAATAGGTCGAAAGTGAAAGGTTGAAAAAAGATGTTCCACACCACCTGTAACCAAAAGAAAGCTAGAGTGGCTACACTAATATCAGGCAAAATAGACTTTAAATGTAAAGACATCAAAAGAGACAAGGAAGGACACTATATATTAATAAAAGGGGGACAATTCACCAAGAAGAAATAACAATCATAAATGTTTATGCTCCCAATCAAGGAGCTCCATAGTAAAATGAGACAAACATTAGCAAAACTGAGGGGAGCAATAGATGTTTCAACAATAATAGTGGAAATTTCAGTACATCACTGTCCTCTATAGACAGAACAAACCAGACAGAGGATCAACAAGGAAATAGAGAACTTAAACAACTTGATAAATGAATTGACCTAACAGACATATATAGGTTGTTACACCCCAAAACACCAGGATATATATTCTTCTGTAGTGCTCATGGAGCATTTTCCAGGATAGATCATATACTGGGTCACAAAACAGGTCTTTATAAATTTAAAAACATTGAAATTACTCAAAGCACTTTCTCTGATCACAATGGAATGAAGCTGGAAATCAATAACTACCAAAGAACAAGAACTTTCAAAAATATATGGAGATTAAATAACACACTTTTAAACAACCAGTGAATCAAAGAAGAAATTGCTAGAGAAATGGGTAAATATCTGGAAACAAATAAAAATGAGAATATAACATATCAGAACTTATGGGTTGCAGCAAAGGCTGTTCTGAGAGGGAAATTTATTGTCCTAAATGCCTATATTAAAAATGAAGAAAAAGCAAAAATCGGGGCCTTAACTGCTCACCTGGAGGAACTTGAGAAAGAACAGCAAACTAACCTCAAAGCAAATAGAAAAAGAGAAATAACAAAGACTAAAGCAGAGTTAAATGAATTGGAGAACAACAGAAAGAATCAATAAAACCAAAAGCTGGTTCTTTGAGAAAATCAATAAAATCGGTAGACTACTAGCAGGGTTGACAAAAAAAAAAGCAAATAAACAAAATTCAGAAGTGAGGGGGGGTCATTACTGTAGATTCTGAAGAAATAAAAAAATCTGGATACTATGAATTATACACCAACAAATTAGACAACTTACATGAAATGAACAAATTCCTAGAAACACATGAACAAGCTACACTGACTCAAGGAAAAATAGATCTCAACAAAGCCATCACAAGTAAAGAGATTCAATTAGTCGTCAAAAATCTGGGGCCAGATAGTTTCACAGGAAAATTTTAATGAACATTTCAAAAAAAGATATTGTATAGACCCCATGTGTCCCACCGATTGACACTACAAATATAAATAAGTTCTTGTATGAACTACTTCAAGGTATGAATCTTGTGCAGAGAGTGTATAAGTTAGTGGTATAGGGGGAAACTGCTGTTGCATGCTATGGGGTATGTTTAACAGGAAAACATCAACAGTACCAAAGCAACACCAGGGGTAAATAACGGGGGGAGGCAAGAGTTAAGGGGAGGTTTAGATTTTCTATTTGGGGACGGTGTGTTTACTGGTCATCTTTCTCTTGGGAACAATGAAATTATCTAAAATTGAGAGTATTGATGGACTGTTGACTTTAGACATTATACATGATGCCCAATGAATGCAGGTGGCTGAAGGATGCACTGACTGAGAAGTAGATTGTGTAATTATGGTGTATACCTATGATCGAATATTGTGCTGCTACAAAAAGAAACGAAATTGTGAGGCATGTGCAACATTGTGAATGAATCTGTGGGACATTTGGCTAGGCAAAATAAACCAGAAACAAAAGAGTAATTACTGTATGGTCTCATTTAGGAAATACTTATAAGAAAACAGGGGCCTAGATTGTAAGCTCTTCCAGCAGTCACATTTAGCCTGAAGTGGTAATTGTTATTTCTAGATTTTGAGAGGCTGTTTATTTATATATAACCTGGTATTTAGAGAGAAGAACAAAGCCGATCAGGTCGGGATTAAGGCAATTCAGAATACAGGGGTAAGGAAGACATTGTCTGTATTTTAGAACTTCATCTACTCTTTGAGACCAAAGTAAGAGAGGTTTATTTTGTCCAGAACCTAAATTTTCTGTAGCACATAATCTAATTCAACCTGCCTGGATAGATCACTTAATCCAGACACAGTTTGCTCAGAATAAGAATGAGGGTCTTGGGCAGCTGCCGTGGCTCAGCAGGCAGAGCTCTGACCTGCCGTGCTGGAGGTCTAGAGTTCTATCCCTGGTGCCTCCTGCCCATATGCAAATTAAAAAAAAAAAAAAAAAAGAATGAGGGTCTTTAATCCTGGATAGTTTAATATAATGCCTGGATACATCCCACAGTATATTAAGCAGATAATAAAAAAGTATTGGCAAAGTCCTTTGAGGAATGAGAGAGAAAATATGGAATTATTAAACTTTACCACTGGGGAAATCCCTGATGCTGTGTCAAACATTAGGGACACCCAAATCAATAGGCCAAGCCCTTGATCTTGAAGCTTGTCCTTGTGAAGCTTATGTTTATAGCAGAGAAACATAGCCTACTTATAGGTGTGCCTAAGAGTCACCTCCATAGGACCTCTTATGCTGCTTAGATGTGACCTCTCTCTAATTCCAACTCTGTAAGTGAAACCATTGCCCTCCGTCTATGTGGGTCATGACAACCAGGGGTGAAAGTCTCTCTGGCAGCATGAGAGAATACTCCCAGGAATGAGTCTAGCCCTGGCACTGTGGGATCAGCAATGCCATCCTGACCAAAAGGGGGGAAAAAGTATAACAAATAAGGTATCAGAGGCTGAGAGAGTTCAAATAGAGTTGAGAGGCTACTCCGGGGGTCATTCTTATGCAAGCTTCAGTTAGACATTGCTACCTATCATAACTTGCCAAACCCCAACTAAAACCATTCCTGCCTAATGAACATCTAGGGCATTATCTAAGATTCTACAAAGGTTCCAGGCACTAGGGTGACTTTCAAGAAACCTACAACCTCCAGATGGATCCCTGGACTAGATAAGTCCTGAAATGCAGAGGGGCCAGCTTTTCCCGATCAACTACTTCCCTCCCCCCATTCCATATTATCAACAGCCCCTTCCAACGTGAAAAAGTTAGAATGGGCACAATCCACAACCTCTAAAGAGTGGGAGAAAGATCAAAGGTGATGGTGGAGTTAGACAAAGAAAGTAGGGTTTAACAAATGAGTATGACTGCTGAATCATTATACTGATATTTCTTTTAATCATTATGTTGATGTATCCAGGCATTACATTAAACTATCCAGGATTAAAGACCCTCATTCTTATTCTGAGCAAACTGTGTCTGGATTAAGTGATCTATCCAGGCAGGTTGAATTAGATTATGTGCTACAGAAAATTTAGGTTCTGGACAAAATAAACCTCTCTTACTTTGATCTCAAAGAGTAGATAAAGTTCTAAAATATAGACAATGTCTTCCTTACCCTGCATCTAAGAGCAGCTAGAAGCAAAAACCTAAAATTGTGGATCTGTAACCCATACCAAACTCTGAAATCTGTTCTAAAACTAATTGTTGTGATGTGCTTTGAAATTTATTGCTTTTTTGTATATACGTTATTTTTCACCTCAAAAAAAAGTCGATTGTGATCATAAATGCACAGTTACATGATATTGTGGGGAAAAAAGAGTCTTCCCAGTGATTTTAGTATGCAGCCAAGATTGAGGAACAGCTTCATTGAGAAACTTCACCTGTCTCCTTTTTAGGAGAGCGTGTACCACTTACAGTCTGCAACCTCATGCTAACTAACTCAGACTTCTCCCTCTGCACCCATGAACCGGCTAGTGGCAGGACCTTTATCCAGTCCTTTTTTCAGAGGGGAAGCAAGCGAACCTTTTGGGGTAATGAAAATACTCTACATCTTGACTGTAGTGGTGGTTACTTGACTATATATTTGCCAAAACTCATCAAACTATACCTTATTAAAAAATATTATTATAGTTATACTGTTAGCTGTAATCCTTCATTTACATTAGGGTTCACTGTGTTGCACAGTCCTATTTTTTACAATTTTATTCTGGTAATATCGATACAACATAAAATTTCTCCCTTTTAACTATACTTTAATTTATAATTCACTGGAGTTAATTACATCCACAATGTCATGGTACCATCACCACCCTCCATTACCAAAACTTTTCCATCACCTGAAACAGAAACTCTGTACTAATTATGCAGTGATTCCCCATTTCTTATCCCCAACCTGTCCCCTGGTAACCTGGACTCTAAATTCTGATTCTATGAATTTGTTTATTCCAATAGTTTTGAAACAGTGAGATCATACAAGATTTGTCCTTTTGTGTCTGGCTTATTAAACCATATCATCAACATGATATCTTCAAGGTTCATCCATGTTGTTGCATGTATCAGGACTTCATTCCTTTTTAATGCTGAATAATATTCCATTGTATGTACATACAACATTTTGTTTATCCATTCATCAGTTGATAGACACTTGGGTTGTTCTATCTTTTGGCAATTGAAGTGAGATTGCTGGGTCTTATGGTAGTTCTGTATGTTTACCTTTCTGAGAAACTGCCAAACTGTTTTCCCCAGCAGCTGCATCATTTTACATTCCCACCAAAAATGAATGACTTTTCCTTCATTCTCCACATCCTCTTCAACTCTTGGTATTTTCCATTTTTGTAATAGTAGCCATTCTAGTGGATGTGAAATGGTATCTCATTATGGTTTTGATTTTCATTTCCCTGATGGCAAGTGATGTTGAGCATCTTTTTGTGTGCTTATTGCCCATTTGTATATCTCTTTGAAAAAAAATGTCTTCACGTCTTTTATCTACTTTTTGATTGGGTTGTCTTTTTGTTGTTGAGTTGTAGGATTTCTTTATATATTCTGGATAGTTAACCCTTATCAGACCTGTGGTTTCCAAATATTTTCTCCTTTTCTGTTGTCTTTTTTACTTTCATTATGAAGTCCTTTGATGCACAAAGTTTTGATTAAGTCCATTTATCTGTTTTTTTACTTCTGATGTTTGTTTTTTGGTATAGTCTCAGAAATCAATTGCCTAACACAAGGTCATAAAGATACTTCCCGATGTTTTCTTATAGCTTTATAGTTCTTAGTTCCTATAACTTAAGTCTTTGATCCATTTTGAGTTAATTTTTGTATATGGTGTGAGGTAGAGGTCCACTTTCATTCTTTTGTATAAGGACATGTAGTTTTCCCAGCACCATTTGTTAAAGAGACTATTCTTGCCCTACTAACTGGACTTGGCCCCCTTGTCAGAAATCAGTTTGTGATTCTCAAAAGTCTTTGCATGAAGGGCCTTGAAGAATTTCAAGAGGCAGGAAGGGTAGGAAAGGGGAAGGAAATGCAGGTAGGAAGAACAACCTGAACAAAGAGAGTCTGCTGTGGTTGGAATTCAGGATGTCTGGAGGAAGGCTGGAGGCAAGTAGGGTAGATAGGCTGGCCAGATTGGGTAGCACCTCGCATGCCAAACTGAGGAGTTTGGATTTGTCAGTAGACAGTTGAGGACATACTCAAGGGAGAACCTGGTCAGTATCAAGCAGTTGGAAGAGCACTCAGGCAGGGGATGCAGATGGAAGAAAAGCTGAAACGGGAGTACAGATGAAGGGCCACTGCAGTGGGCCAGTAGTCTACATGGCCAAGGGTGCAAGAAGCCTGAAGGAGCTGGACAGGGCCCAACTGTGCTTGGCATCTGGTGGGGATAGGGAGTCAGAGGAGTCAGTTGGAGTCCTGACCTCCAGTGGTGGGCAGTGCCACTAGCCAAGACGGAGAGGAGAGGAAGAGGCATGGGTTTGGGGCAGGGGCTTATACAGAGAGATGATGAATTCAGTTTTGGGGATCATCAAGCCTCAGATCATGAGGGTTTTCCCCTCCTTTGGTCAAGGGAAGTGGGCTTCACACTTGTGCCTGTATATGGGCCGCCACAGCTGGCAGAGTAGTAATGGCTGGGAGTCGGGGGAGGGCATCTGAGGTTGGCTTAGGCTGAGCCTTCAGGCTGTTAGTTGTCCTGGAATAACACTGAGGCCCATAATGCAGCAGGGGTACAGCGGTACTTGGGGAAATGGTTTAATAGTCATAGTCAACACCCCTGAAACACCCATGTGGGGATGCACCCACAGTCTTACACCAAGGAACCTGCTTCGCCCTCTTCTTTCCCAACAACAAAGTTTCTTGAAGAGAAAAATAGATTTTGCTCCCCAAGTTATTCTCTTTACAAAAAGTATGGTATAGGAGAGAGCCAGGTAGATTTAGGGCCTTGTCTCTGGTTTTTCATATCCACTTTTATCTGTAAGTGATATTGATCAGATTTCCCCTGGGATATTTAACTAGTTCAGAAAAGAGACATTAAGCATTTTCTGTCCCTTTTCCAGGTCTGGTTGTAAAAGGTGCCCCTCCAGGAACATTTGGTTCGATTAGGGTAGGGTGAGGGATGCTTTAAGGCACTGCCTGTGCCACTTTTTCCTAAAAATGTGTCCCTTCTCTGCTGGGTAGTGTTATTTTTAGAAGCGATTATTATTCTAAGTACAAATTGACAGGCCTCCCTGAGCTTGCCTGTCTCTAAGAAGAATCTGTTACAGCTGCTTCCCCCTTCCTTCCTCTCAAAGAGCAGGCTAGGTAGTGCCAATTCCCCCTGGGAGTGCTGGTTTGACCCAAACCCAGGCTGACCAGAGAGAACAAGCACATTCCATCCAGCCCCCACTTCCCCACAGAGCAGTGGGAGGGCTGGTCACCCTGGGAAGAAGTGATGAGCCAACTGGCCACCAGGACCCTCCTCTGGGAGTTGGTCAGCACCTTGGCCAGGAGGAGGGACACATGTAAGCATTTCCAGAGCTCCAAGCAGGCCCCAAACATCCATTCCTGCCTCTTCCTCCATAGGCCCTGTCACCCAGAGAACTCTCAGGCTCTTGCCTCAATTTTTCTGTGAGAATTCTGAAAACATTGGTGGAAAGAGCACTCACCCACTTCCTGGCTGCAGGGTCTCAGGCAAGTTACTCCATGTTCACCCTAGGCCTCAGTCACCTCATCTGTAAAATGGAAATAACAGAAACCACTTCTTAGGGTTGTGAAGATTAGAAAAGATCACACATGGGAAAGCTCATGGTACTGTGCTTGCTAACCTGTAGGCTCAGTAGGCATTTGTCTCTCTCCCTAGAACCTGCCGGGTAGATTAGTTAACTGCTGGGCAGGGCACCTGCTGGGGAAGAGGTGGTGTTTTTTAGCAGGTAGCCTCTTGCTCTCACCAGTCAAGGCTTCTGGAGTGTCGCGTACCTCACAGGGGTTGTGACCCCAGGTGAAGCATTAGGGACATCAAGATGATGCAGATGCAGAATCTCCCTCAAGACACCCCAGGGTGGGCGGCTGCCATGGCTCAGCAGGCAGAGCTCCGACCCCTGCCGTGCTGGAGGTCTGGAGTTCGATCCCTGGTGCCTTCTGCCCATATGCAAATTAAAAACAAACAAACAAACAAACAAAAAGAAGCCCCAGGGTGCTTCCTCCCACCAGACTCCTTTCCCAGGGACTGGTTTCCACCCTGCTTCTCTCTGCCTCTCTAGGTTAATCGACATTGCCCGTAAGCTGGACAGGGCTGAGCGGGAGCCCCTGCTGATGTGCGCACACTACTTTAAGAAGCTAGACAACCCAGCCTATGCCGCCGAGACCTACCTGAAGATTGGGGACCTGAAGTCCTTGGTGCAGCTGCATGTGGAGACCCAGCACTGGGACGAGGTAAGGGTAGAGTGCTTTTCATGGATTGTGGTGTCCCCTCCTGAACCATCAGACACAGGCAGGTGGTGAGAAGGGGACTTTTGGAGTGTGGGTGGAGAACAGCCACCTGCATTATGGGAATGTACATTAGCCTGGCAGTCGGGAGACTTAACCTTGGGTTCTCTGAGCCGGAGTATCTGGGATTGTCTTTGCGGTCCTAGCATTCCACTTGTTTGTTCGTTCATTAATTTATTCATTTGTTCTGAAAATCTTTGCTGACTGCCAGCTGTGCAGAAGGAACTGGGGGAGGCACCAGGGAAGTGAGCATGGACACGCCCACCCCATTGCCCACCATTGGTCTAAGCTGCCTCTGGCTGGCACCCGAGGCTCTCGCATCCCTAGCATAGAGACGCACCTGTCTGACATTTAAAACCTGCTGGGTGGCATTTTGGCAGAAAATGCCATCTGTACTTCCCAGGCACAGGGCTGCCAGAGCCATTTCAGGGGCCAGCTCCTTACCTCTTCTTCTTGTCCTTCATCTTGACAACTCTGGGTGAGGGGGACAGGTGAGAATTAGCCACATGGGCTGGAACAGTGGCCAGTTTCCAGCTAGTGTGTCTTCTGGAGAGGAATCCACCTCATCTGAGGATTAGAGGCTGCGTCACAGTGCTTGCCCCTCACCCCACCCCACTCTCCTTCAGAGAGAGAACAGCACGACCTTTTTGGTAAGACCTGTCTGACTCTCTCAGCGACTCCATTTGGTGAGGTGACGAGGTCACTGGTAAGAATGGATGGGGCCTATGACAGAGGGAATAATGGCTTCTCAAAATAAATTTATCAGAAGGATATCTATCAAGCAGCGTAAATTAAAGCATCCTGGAATCATTCATTCCTTACTGTGCCTCAGGCAAACATTTTCCTAGTTGCTGGCCGTAAACAGTTTCCCCTACTGTTTCTGGTTCTCCTAGTCCTTTTTCTTTAAAATGAGAAAGGACCTGACAGGTGGCTGTGGGGCTCTGGCAAAGCAGTCACCACATCCCATACAGCAGCAAGTCCATAAGCCGTGATGAAGATAATGTCAATTCTGTTTCCTTAGGTGTCGCCTGCAATTAAAAGAAATCTGTTTGCAGCACTACAGGAGCCCACGCAAACCCTCAAAATAAAATGTTTCCGATTCTGTGCCGCTTCTGTGGTCCAGAAACAGACTGTGTTGTTATTGAATCCAGTCGCTTGCATATTGCTGTTAATTGCCTTTTGTTTTCAAAGAGCTGTTTTGTTTTTGCATTTTAGGGGGTGTTAGTGGGGGGTGGCAATCTCCCCTTCTGAGTTGCCAGGCTGGGAAAATATGACATCCCTGATGGATTCAGCCAAGTGTGGTGTTTCCATGGGGGCCACAGGGGCTGCTTTATTCATGCATTTGCTCCCTTCCTTCAGGCCTTTGCTTTGGGTGAGAAGCATCCTGAGTTCAAGGATGACATCTATGTTCCCTATGCTCAGTGGCTGGCAGAGCATGATCGTTTTGAGGAAGCCCAGAAAGGTAGGCCACACTACCTGGCACCTTGGAGGGGGCAGGAGGAGCCACTGCCAAGGCTTAAGTTTCAGGAAGTCCACCAAGCTCCTTCCCTCCACAGGTCCCAAGACAGGAGACTTCTCCTGGACCATGACGTGTGTGGTGGCAAAAGATTGTGTAGCAGTGGCAAGAGTATGGGCTTGGGGCAGGCAGTGGCAGCCATCACTCACTGCAGCCTGACTACAGGCAGGGCCCACCTCTTCTCTGCCTCAGTGTGCCAAGCAGAAGGCTCTGTGCACGTCAGGGTATTCTCTCACTTAATCCTCACAGCAACCCTCTAGTGGAGGTACCACTGTCATTATTCCCATTTTGCAGAAGAGAAAACTGATGAGAGGTAAAGGGATTTATTTGTCTGAAGTCACACAGCTAGGAAGTGACCAAGAGGGGATTCAAGCCAGAGTACTGTGAGGACAAAATATGTCCTGTAGTGTGGCAGGCCCAGAGTTCTTGCCACCCATGAGCGGAGACACAGATTCTGTTTCTGGATCAGACATACTGGGTGACCTGTGCTCCTCGGTGTCTCGCTAGTAAAAGGGGTAACATGTGAGGGGTGGCAGCATCTGAAACAGAAGTGAGAGGGAGTAGAGAGCTTTCACGGAAAATATTCATAAGGATTTGAAGGATTGCTGCCTTCTCTGTGTCTGGCACTGACTGGGCCCTTAACCTACATAACCTTGGCTCTTCCCAACAGTCCTGCAGAGACACGGAGGCTAACTGTGCTCTGCAGTGTCACCAAGCTAGCTAACCGAACCACAGAGCCAGAATGAGACCAGGGACCGCCTACCAGAAAGCCTCCTTCTCCTGTCTGTGTTTTGCTGCCTGTTTAGGAAGTCTTCTAATTGAACTTCGGTGTTTCATATTCCATAGTGTCTCATTTATACTTCTATATGGTAACAGTTGCTACCTCCGGACACATTGCAGAACAAATGTCTCCTGGCTGGAGCTCCCCAGCTGAAAGCCCCCTGAAGGACAGCGCGTCTCTCCCCTTCAGCATTTCCAGAGCACCCAGTTGCGAAGTATCTGCATGTTTGGGCAAAACACATCAACCTATCCATCTGTCTGTGTCTGCCCTTCCAAGAATCCATTGCCATAGTAACTTGGTACTCAGACAAGAAACTGGAGATGAGAATGGAACAAAGATAAGACCTTTTACCTTCCCTAAAAGCCGATTGGATCATTTGAATGCCCCAATGTGGGCAAGGGTCCCTGTCAGAAGGGTTTCAGTGGCAGCCTCCAGTGCGGCTGGCCACATGGTAGGTGCTCAGGAAATTTCTGTTAAATGGATGTATGAATGTCTTAGAGATTTTATGCTTGTTTTCACAAATGTTTGGTTGTGAGAAGCAAGCCAGATCTATAGTGGTTGTCATCAAAAAGCATGCAGCTGGAGACTGACTTACTATTTGAGTTTGGGCTCAGATCTGAGACCTGGTGCATGCCACTTTACCTTTACCTTGAAACTCATTGAATTGCCCATAAAAAAGGGATAACATTCCCTTCTTCATAAGTCTGTTGCGGTGATCCAGTAAGATAATCAGTAACAAAATACACTTTGTAAACTGCTGGGCCTGATACAAGTCAGGTCTTATTAGTACCATCTCAGGAGTCACACAGCTTTGCCCTAGAATGTAAAAGGGAGTAAAACCTAACTGATGGGGTCAAAAGTGTCATCCTCATGCTTTGCCCTGGAATTTGTCCTCAGAGGTCTTTAGGTGTTGGCTGAGCAAGAATGGACTTCCAGCAACCCTGGACAAAGCCCCAACAGCCTTTTCTGCAGAAATGGAAAAGCTAATCCTCAAATTCATATGGAATTACAAGGGGTCCCAAATAGCAAAATCCATATTAAAAAAGGGCAAAGTTGGAGGTCTCACACTTCCCAATTTCAGCACTTACCACAAAGCCACAGTAATCAAAATAGTGTGGTGCTGGCATAAAGAAAGACACATAGACCAGTGGAATAGAATTAAGACTTTACATCCAACTCATCATCTATTGCTAATCGATTTTCGACATGGGCACCAAGTATATGAACTGAGGAAAGAGCGATTCCTTCAACAAATGTTATTGGGAAAACTGAATATCCACATGTGAAAGAATGGCGTTAGATCCCTGCCTCATATGGCATGCAAAAATTAACCCTGAAGGGATTAAGAGCTGAAACATAGGAGCTAAAACCATAGAATTCTTAGAAGAAATACCTAGAAATAAAATAAAAATAAATAAAAGGGGGAAACCTTCAGAATGGATTTGACAATCATTTCTTAGATGTGACACTAAAAGAAAAAATGCATCAAATGGACTTCATCAAAATTGAAAACGTGTACATCAAAGGACATTATAAAGAAAGTGATAAAACCTAGAGAATGAAAGACAATAATTGCTAACCATACATCTGATATCCAGTACATAGTTTAATATCCAGAATATGTAAAGAACTGCTGCAACACAAAAACAAAAAGAGAATCCAATTGAAAAATGGGCAAAAGACTTGAATTGATATTTTTCCAAAGAAAATATACAAATAGCTGGTAAGCATATGAAAAGATGCTCAACATCACTGGTCATCAGGGAAATGTAAATCCAAACCACAATGGGATACCACTTCACACCCACTAGGAAGGCTGTTATTTAAAAAATGGAAAATAATGAGTGTTGACAAAGATATAGAGAAATTGGAACATTTATACATGTTGGTAGGGATTATAAAATGGTGTACCCGCTGTGAAAACAGTTTCGAGATTCCTCAGAAAACTGAACATAGAATTACCATATGACCTGGCAATCCTATTTCTTGTTATATACCCCAAAGAATTGAAATCAGGGACTCGAACAGATATTTGTATACCATTGTTTATAGCAGCATTATTCACAGTTGCTGAAAGAAACAACCAGTGTCCCTCAGCTGATGTAATGGGTAAACAAAATGTGGTATATCAATACAAAAGAATTATTCAGCCATTAAAAAGAATGAAGTTCTGATAACATGTAACAACATGGGTGAACCTTAAAGGTATCATGTTGAGTGAAATAAGCCATACACAAAAAGACAAATATTTTATAATCTTGCTTGTATGAAATACCTAGAATAATCAAATTCACAGAAACAGATTAGAGGTTACCAGGGACCAGGGGGGAGGGAAATGGAGGGTTTTTGCTTAATGGATGCAGAGTTTCTGTTTGAGGTGATGAAAAGTAATGGATGCTGGTGATGGTAACACGGTATGGTGAATGTAGTTAACATCACTGAATTGCATATTTGAAAATATTTTAAAAAGGAAATTTGTGGTTATATATGTTACTACAATAAAAAATTGTTTTTTTTTTTTAAAAAAAGAATGCCCCCTTGGGATTTTCTTCTTGCCTTGCCTTTCCAAAGCAACAAGGCCTTTTCCCAGCCAAAAAGGAATATAACTGACTGTACTTTTTCAGGATGTAGCCTTGGTTATTTATAGCCTCAGGCCTGAGAGCCGGCATCCCAGCAACAGAGCTCTACAGATGCTCCGATAAGTACCCTAGTTCCAAAGCAGCCCTTTACAAACCCCACATGATTCCATCCTCCCTCCTTGTCTGACTCTCCAATGGTGTGTACTTTTGTGCCCCTCTAGCATTCCACAAGGCCGGGCGGCAGGGGGACGCTGTGCGGGTGCTGGAACAGCTCACGCACAATGCCGTGGTGGAGAGCAGATTTAACGATGCGGCCTATTATTACTGGATGCTGTCCATGCAGTGCCTCGATATAGCGCAAGGTAAGTAAACAGCATCGAGGCCGCTCGTTTCCCCAGCTCCACTCTGGCACCAAGATAAGCATCGAAGGAGCTGGGACATTTTAATTAAAGCTCTGGGCTTGTTTACTTTGTGTATTGTCCATAACCCTGTCTTGCAGCAGCAGAATCTGGTTATCATCTTTTTCCAGTTTGCCCCTAAACAGTAAAGATGGTATAAGAACTGTGCTGAGGTCATGGGTAGGAGGTCCTGTCCTCATGTTACTAATTCAGAACATATCTCTGCCGTGCTATCTGGGAACTCCTAGCAGGACCCTGGTGAGCATTGTTGTCCTTTTTTTTATTAATTGAATTAAATGACAAGATAAAAAAGAGATCACTTTATAATAACACACTCCAGATTCTCATTCATCCCAGACAGAAAAATTGCTTCCATGTTGCTTTCTTTCACAAGACTTCCCATGATGCACTGAGAGAGTTTGGAATCAGTTGGGAGGGGGAGATATTCTCCCCAGACCAAGGCTGGTGTGCAGGAATGGAAAAAACACTGGAATTGGAGGCAACTAAGTGACTTGCAGCAAGTCACAACTGCCACCTTGGCCTCTCCATCCCCACCTGTGTTCTGGGGGAGACCCTGCCCTGCTGATTAATGGGTAAACATTAGTCACATCCCAGAAGCCCAGGGTAGAGTTTGAAACTGTCCAGTCCGAATGTAAGCTGGCATTTTCACCATTCTGGCCAGTGGTTCATGTTTCTGAAAAGGAGTCCAAGCACAGAGCCATGAAGGGAGCATGAATAAAACTGACTTCTGCCCATCCTCGTCCCCGCCAGGTTCCTCTGGCATCTCCAGGGCTAGTGATCCCCCAGTGGGATGACCTAGTAGGGCGTGGTGGGAGAGTTGGGAGAGCAGGAGAGTAGTGTCTTCCAGCTCTTACTGGCCATGTGCCTTGGGTGGCCAGCCCTAAGCAGAGCATCCCCCTGTTACTGCATGTCTCTGCCCTAGCTCCCTGGGCTGGGCTCTGTGTTGAGGAAGAACCCACATAGGAGTGATGCCATCCCCCAGCCCTGCCTCCTGTGGCCAGGCAGCAGCCACAGACACAGTTTAACGTTTCTTTCTCCGCCCTGCCCTCACACCCCAACCGCTGTACACAGCAGATCCTGCTCAGAAGGATGCCATGCTCAGCAAGTTCCACCACTTCCAACACCTGGCCGAGCTGTACCATGGCTACCATGCTATTCAGCGGTACACGGTAAGATGGCAGGGAGATGGCACCAAGGGGCGTCTGGTGAGTAGGGCTCTGGGTCTATTCTAAAGGGCAGCAGGTTTCTAAATAGAAAATAAACCCATGTGGTCATGATAAGCTGCTGATAAATCCTGGTCTCCTTTGCGGGGAAGTTTAACATGCAACAAGCTGTGGACTTCTGAATTAGCAATCTGGAGCCAAAATGCATCTCGTTGCTTAGTTCAGGCAAAATCTGGATTAGCCAGACAAAGAACTCTCTCTCTTTCCAAAATCAATCGGGGTGGAGGTTCTGCAGGGTTCCCCTTCTCTAGACAAGTGAAGGCCTGGGTCTAACCAAAGGCTCAAACTCCCTTACTGGCCCTGCCACTGACTTGTTGAGGGTCCTCAAGCAATTCACTTCCCTTCTCGGGACCTTAATTCCCTTCTTTACAAAACAAGAGAATTGGCTTGATCTCCAGAGACCGAAACCATTCTTTTTAGTCTGATTCTTCTGATGACACCATTTAAGTCTGTCCCATGGCCATGAGGAACAGGTGACAACAGCTTCCTCATCCTGAGCACTCATTGTCACTCAGTAAATGTTGAGTGACCTCTCCTTTGTGAAGGGCCCTGTGCCTTTTACTTCCAGTTTACTGGAAGGATTTATCCGACAGTAGCCAACCTTTATTGAGCACTTACTACATATCAGGCAATGCACTAAGAGCTTTGTTGTATCAATTCATTTAATCCTTTCAAGAAGGCTGTGAGGTAGGTACTGTAATCCCTATTTTACAGATGAGCAAACTGAGGCACTGAACAGTGAGGCTCCACAGCTAATGAGTGGCAGAGCCAGGACTTGAACCCAGGCAGGCTGCTCCTGCGTCTGGGTGTTGGTTTGGAGTAGGAACCCTGGGAGCAGGCCTCTGGCCCCACACCCCAGCTCCACCATGGGACATCCAACAAATTGTTTGCCTTCTCTGTGCTTCAGTGTCCTTCTTTATAAAATGAAGATAAGAGCAGAACCTACTCAATGGGGTTATTGTGAATTTGGAAAGCGTGGGAAGGGTCCCTGGCACGGAAGGACCCTCCATCAATGTCACCTACTGTTACTGCTGCCCAGGACAAAGGCTCCAAACCAGCCCTCCTGCAGCATATGCCCCTTCAGTCTGAGCAGTTCACAGCTTCTTGACCTCCTCAAAGGCCCTGCCTTCCACCCTGGGCAGTTCTTGCACCCTAATTTGTGCTGAACTCTCTGTATGCTCTTTACTTCCTGGGAAAATCTAGCAAGGAGGACAGCTCTGACAGGCTCGGCCTGGTCAGCCATTGATCCTACAGCCTGTCAGTCATCTTCACCCCCTGGTGTCAGCAGCCACAGGGACCTCATCTTCCCTCTCAGTCTTCTTTTTGCCTGAGATGAGACCCCATGTCTATTAGGAGCTCGTCTGGGGAAAAGCTACCAAAGGAAGTACCCCCAAACTTAGCTCAACAGTCAGAGCCACAGCTCAGTCTCAGTTTACCTGAGCTTCTTCAGGGCCTGGCTTTTTCTTTCCTTGCTCTTCACCTTCCTTCTCAGCACTTGGGGGCCAGGGGTAGGGACCTCATCTACCTAATCCACTGAGCCTGCTCCGGAAAACATGTGGTACCACAAGCATATTGCCCTCTCACACTCATTAAATCCTGGCTCTTCCCCCTCAGCTGTTCATTCCTTCAACAAATCCTATTGTGTGCCAGGCCCTGTGCTGAGACCTCAGGATCCAGTGGCAAACAAGACACTGTCCCTGCCCCTAAGGACCGCCTAGTCTAGGAAGGAGACTGCAAGGAAGTAAGCTGTCACAGTACAGTTCCTTCAAGAGAAGAGCTTAGAGGACTGTGAGGAGGCTTCCTGGCAGAGGCAACCCCAAAACCAAGCTGAGAGAGATAAGCAAGAATGGGGCAGTGCCAAGGAGGAGGGAGGGCATTCCTGACAATGATCACAACACATGCAATGGCCCAGAGGTAAGTGGTATTTTAGGGTTTGGCATCAGGGCCCACAGAGTAGCACTGACTCAGATAAGCCAGAAAAGGGAAGTGCTGGATCCTTCCTAAGATGCATGGCTGCTTCCCCAGAGGAGAGGTGCTAATCCTGAGACTGCTCCTGTTCTCTCTGGGACATTTCTTAGCTCCTACACTTGATGCAGTGTAACCAGAGGCAGGCTTCCTCCTGTCTCTCACCCAGAAAAGAATGTTACCTCAGGTTTTCTTGGGTTCTTGAGACTAACAGAGGCTACAGAAGTGTAGGTGGAAACTAAAAAGAAAATGCTGGGGCTCTGAACTGAAGAAGTTAAAGTGAATCCTCATGAATGTAGGCCAATTAGGGGCTCTGCCCTGGGGCTTAGCTAGGCGTGGGGCCCTGCAACATCTCCTAAAGAAATGTCAGTTTATGACCATGCAAGTGCTCGAGAAGAAGAAGGGCAGCTGGCCTCCTCTAACCATCGTCATCAGAAGCTTTATTGGAAATCAGCAGTCTCTATTTGCACACAGCGTGCCAGATTCCTTTAAAACAGAGTATTCCTAACCTTTTATGACCCACCTCCTGATAGAAAATTCCCTGTGGTCTTCTGTGCTGAGCTTCTGGTATCCTCTAGGTACCAAAGATCTATTTACTCGACTAATGTAGATTGAGTGCCTCTCCGTGTTGGGCCTGTGCCACGTGCAGGGTCAGCTGGGACAAGCAGTTAGAGAAACTCCACGGACCGTGCTTGGTGGGCATCAGGCAGGTGCTATTGGAAAGTGAGGAAGAGGAATGCAATTTCATGCCATAAAGGGTTAGAAGCATCAAAGACTTACTCGTATTTTGTGCATCCTCCTAAATTGCATGAAAGATCTCTTTTGTAACTAATTAGAGAGAACTTAAGGAAATGGAATCATTAGCAACCGTAGAGGTAGTGCAGCTCAGGAGGAGGCAGGTCCTTGGGTTTTGGAATCAGGCCTGGGTCTGAATCCCAGCTCTGCTCCATTCTAGCCAGCTGACTTGGCAAATCATCTTTCTGAACCTCAGTTTCTTCCTCAGAACAGGGAGGATAAAATTGCATACCTCACAGGTTGTGTTAGAGGCCAGATTACACAGTGGATGTAAAGCACCCAGCACATAGTAAGTGCTCAATAAATGGAGCCACTCTCTTATTGTAATAACTCAGAATTACTGGTGGCTGCATTTTGTCCTGGCTCAGCAGTGATTTAATGGAAGAATTCAATCCAGGTTGACTTTTCTCTCACTACAGGAAGAGCCGTTCAGTTTCCACCTTCCCGAAACCCTTTTCAACATCTCCAGGTTCCTGCTGCACAGCCTGACCAAGGACACCCCCTTGGGCATCTCTAAAGTGTATCCTTTCTCTCATATTCACCCTCCATCCATCCCTCTTGTCTAATGGCCCCAAGAAGTTCCTTCCAGAGCACTTTCCTGGCAGAACCTCCCCTTTCTCCAGCAGCCCTCAGGGAAAAGAGAGAGAGCTTGCCCTACTGCTGCCGTGTTGTGTAGCAGCAGCTCAGCCAGGGAGGCTGAGGAACCTGTGCCAAGAGAAGAGAAGCTTAGTTACAGGCCACTCTTGGCTGGGCCCAGCAGTGGATCTCTGGCCAACACACTGTCCCGAGTCCTCCCGGAACCTATGAGTGACCGACAATGTAGGAAACACCAGGCCTTCCAACTTGAAATTTCTGGTATTTCCTGGGGGAGGGGCAGGGTAGAGAGGTGTTCAGCCTGGATATATGGAGTACCTGCTGGGTCCCTGGTACCAGGCCAGGCACTGGTGACAGAGCCGCTGCCTGGAGGTGGGCGTGCAGGACATAGCAGGGCCTGAGGACAGGTCAGTGGGATGTGTATTCTAACAGAAAATGGCCTAGGCCTGGGCTATGGTCAGGGAATGCTGCCTGGAGAAAGTGACAGCATTCTGAAGGTTGATGTAACCAAGGAAGACAGTCAAATTGATGTCCCAGGGGGGAGTCCCAGCACCTGGACAGGTGTGAAGAAAAAGAATATGGTGTAGGGGAGAGCTGAAGCCAGGCCTGGTGTGGGGGCAAGGCTACAGAGGGCAACGGGACCCCAAACAGCCTGGAGTCCCTCCCTGGCAAGTTCGCCTTTCCTTTCCTGGCAGCTGAGAACCCCTGAGAGGACTCTGAGCTGAGAGAAGGCCTGAAGGGTGTATGCTGTCAGAGACAATTGGGAAATGACCAGGACCTTTAAAAGAGTCATAATTATCCACTATCCATGTCTATATATCACTGATTTCTTCAGCCTCCTCCCAGTCCCAGTCCCTCCTTTCTGTAAGGAAAACCAAGAGAGAGTCCAGAGGTAATTGTTTCTCTCTAAGGTTCCAGGTACAAAGTTTACATTTCAGGAGAAACTCCCCCAAAATAGAGGTGTACTTTGACCAAGGCCCCTGCTGCCTTTTGGATGGTCAGTCTTCCCCAGAATGGCCACCAAGCCTGTGGGGCCTTGGCACCTGCACCCAACCTTTACAGCAAGTTCGGTTCACTTCAACAAAGTCCACTTTCAAAGTTTGATTAAAATTCCCACCCCCATCCCCTTTCTGGGTCTGACCTTGGGCCTAGCGCCTGAGTTTGAGGAGCTCCCACAGGAGATGCAGACAAGAAACTGTCATCCGTATAGCTGCTGGCATCTGGCTCCAGTGCCATGAGGGGCAGTGTGGGGGAGGGGGAGGATGGGGATGGGCGCGGAGAGTGAGGAGGAGGCTAATAATTGTGGGAAAAGCAGGGACGGGCATAGAGCAGGCCAGAGAGGGAGTAAATGCAGGCACAGCCTGGGCACAGCCAGGGTCTGAGGTGACCTGAGATGAAAGCATGAAAGTTTGTCAGCACCAGGCCAAGAAGCTCAGAAGAGGGCCCAGAGACCACCTGAGCCCTACTGAAGTGGCCCAAGGAGCCCTGGTGAGGTGCAGGCAGAGGGAAGTGCCTGTGTGCTCCCTGGGCAGTTGGGGATGGCTCGACCCAGCAGAGACGGCGCCCAAGGACACTGGTGCCAGGCATCCAAGGACTTGCCCGGAAGGCTGGGCTGAGGCCGAGAGCACCATTTGGACCTGGTGAGGGTACAAGATGAGCCGTTGGGTGGCCCAGAGAACCTCAGCAAAGTTAAAATATTAATGGAAACTGCATTGTGTTTAGCTCTGGAAAAATCCCTGGGCCTTGATATCCGAGAAACCTACTTCCATCTCGAAGATGTGCAAATGTACTTTTGGGCTCCCGCTCCTGCCCTGCTGGCCCCAGTATGAGCTGGGTCCTGCCCTGGGACCCCTCCAAGGGTGAGCAGTGCCAGCCCAGGCCCAGCGTGGCCTCTGCTGTCCTTAACCCCTTGTCGTCAGGAACACGCTCTTCACCCTGGCCAAGCAGAGCAAAGCCCTGGGTGCCTACAGGCTGGCCCGGCAGGCCTACGACAAGCTGCAGGGCCTGCACATCCCCGCCCGGTTCCAGAAGTCCATTGAGCTGGGCAGCCTCACCATCCGCTCCAAGCCCTTCCACGACAGCGAGGTAAGGGCCTCTCCACCCCCTTCCGCCCACATTCTGATGGCTTCTTGCCTGGCCTTGGACTCCACTTGGAAGGTGGCCTGCCCAGCTCTCAGTGCTTTGTGCACCCTTTGCCCAAGCAGCCCCTGGCAGGCCACCTCCTTCATTGTCCCTGCAGCTCTGCTCTTCACTTTCTTCTGTGACCCAGCTTACAGCCCCTACCCCAGCCCCACCCCTCAGGCCCCAGAGTCTGACCCCTCCTTTGCTTTCCTGCCCTTCCCCAGGGTCCCCTATATTGGTGCAGCCCTGCTGCTCTGCTCCTAGCCTCCCCGTCTTCACTTCAGGCCTGGGCACAGGGCTCACCCTCAACCTAGGAGCCCTCCTTCCGCCACTCCCTTCCTGGAACCAGGCTCTCCTTCTCCTGCCCCTCAGTCTCTGCAGCCTGGGGCTGGGCCCAGCCTCCTTCCCAACCCAACTAGCTGCTGCCTCTTTCATAACCCAGTCCTCCAAGCCGAGGCAGGAACTTGGCATCAGATGGACCTGAGTTTCAATCCCACTTCCCCCCTATTCCCCAGCCGTGTCTGAATCTTTCTGAGCCTGTTTCTACCTCTGTCAAATGGAATACCCAGCACAGCTTTCCCAAAGATAGTTGCGAGGACAACTGAGACAGCACAGGTTATATACTTAACTCAGGCCCAGAGTGGGCAAGGGGTCCGGAGATGGTGGCCGTGGTGACTCATACCTTGGGTGCCTTTCTGCGAAGGAAGTGGCCCTCAGGGAACAGGGCCCTGATGCCTCTACAGCCCCTTAGCTTGCCTCCCCCAGTCAGGGAGGAGGTATGTGTCCACCTCGGGTTCTGCCCCTCTCAGGTAGCCTGTGGGATTGGTGGTTTTGTAGGAACTGGTACCCTTATGTTATCGCTGCTCCACCAACAACCCCTTGCTCAACAACCTGGGCAACGTATGCATCAACTGTCGACAGCCCTTCGTCTTCTCTGCCTCTTCCTATGGTGAGTTCTGGTGGGCAGTGTGGAGCACCATGGCAGCGAGGGGCTGGCAGGTCTCACCGCTGCTCGCCGGCATTGTCGGGCACAGCCCTGAAGGCCCGCGTGTGCGCATGTGCACTGTGGGGACGATGTGGTGCTCACACTGCCTGATCCTACTCCCAAAGCACCCACCTCTCAGGTCCTGGGCTTTGCATAAAAAGCAGCTGCCCCAGGCACGGGGGTGAGGAACATGCTCATGGTCTCGGGGGTGGGATGACTCTCAAGCCCCAGCTCCTTAGAGGTCAAAAGAAGGCTCCAAGGCCCCTTACAGTAGCTGGGTGGAGGCCTCTCCTTTTCCCTCAGAGGGGACCCCATCAGCTTTTGGGGCATGGTAGGGGGGAGGTGAGGGCAGAGGGAGCCCATGGCTGCCTGGGTGAGGAAGGAACTCTGGGGTTGCCCCCCAGCACACATGCTGCCCCACATCCCCACAAGACTGCCGCCCCCTCACCCTCCTCCCCTTAACCCTGGCCTCCCAGAGGTGCTGCACCTGGTGGAGTTCTACCTGGAGGACGGGATCACTGACGAAGAGGCCGTTGCTCTCATTGATCTGGAGGCCCCAAGGCATAAACGGGAGAGCAAATGGCAGGAGATCAAAAGCAACAGTATCCTGTGCCCTGGGCTGGAGCCCTGAGTATGCCAGCTGGTGCTAGGTTTGGGCACTGGGTGGGAGCTGGGAGTGGGGTGAGAGGCTACCACTGAGTCTCAGCCTTGTGGCCCCAGAAAGATGGGAGAGGCCCTTGTGGGGGGCCAGAGCTGGGCCAGAGCTGGCATGGGCACTGAAGGCTGAGGAGGGGCCCACAGTGCCCATGGGCCCAGCCACAGCCCCAGGATGGTGATGGTGCCTGGGTCCTTTCCCTGTGCTTCCTTCACCTAAGGGCTTTCCACCCATCCTGGCTCCTAAAAGGAACTGAAAAGTGGCAAACAATATACAACAACTCTTACAGTCAGGTCAGTTTTACAAGTGTCAGAAACCGCCACTCAGGGAATGGACAAATGAAAGGGAGTTAAAAAACCTAGCGTTGGGTGGAGGCTTCTTGGAGGCCCCTTGACTCTACTGTCTTTTGGGTGACCTCAGTTCTCAGGCAGAACCTGCCCATCCCTAACAACATAGTGGTGAGGATGAGCTCCAGGAGTGGGACCCTGCTTCCCATCAGCCTGGCAGCCCCAGCAGAAACACCCGCTCTCCTCCCACTTGCATTAGCAAAATCCCCAGGATGTGCTCTCACCCGAGCAACTAGGACCAGGGGCCAGCCCTCAGCAGATTCTCTGTCCTGAAGGGCTCTGGTGACTGTCCAGGCCTGGGACCTGGTTTCCTGTGCTTCCACATAGGAATGTGCCCCCTGGGCACCTTAACCTACAGCTTCTGGCTTGGAAGTTCTGGGTGGGACCTGAGATGCTGCATTTCTAGCAAGCTCCCAGGTGCTACCGATGCTGCTGGTGCCTGGGACACGTTTTGGGAAACAAAGCTGAGAGGAAAACCCAGAAAGTTGCTTGCTGAAGAAGGAAGACAGAAAGGCCTGTCCACTGCACCAGCTTACTGCGCCCCCCACACACACACACATTCAGCTATTTAGGGGTTGTCACTGTGTGCAGGTGGCCCACTGCACCAGCTTACTGCGCCCCCACACACACACACACATTCAGCTATTTAGGGGTTGTCACTGTGTGCAGGTGGCCTTGTCCTGTACTTGGCTTGGCCATCAGCTTCCATTGCCCTGGGTGCCTTCCCCAGGGTAGTGACACTCCCTGGTTTCCAGTAGGCTCCACCGTTTCTGCTCCCTATGCTAGCAGGCCCTCAGTTCTTGTCCACACCATGCAAATCTTGCGGTCCTTGAGCAGGTGGATGAAGGGCTGCAGTGGCCAGCAGAGCCTTTCCTCCTTTCCCAACCTGTGACCCTCCACAAAGCTCCCTCCATGGCCTCTCTCCTTTCCTGGTCCTCAGACCTTGCCTTGTTCCCCGTGCAGCCCTCCCTTCTCTTGCGGAGCTGTAGGGGGACACACGCATGAGGATCGGATGGGACTCCAGGACACAGAGGTCAGATGCTGGGGTGGGGGTGGCCTGTTTCCTGCTTCTTCTCATGCCATCCTTGACCAGACTTCTCCAGATGCGCAGACTCTGAGGCTTGATGAGACCATGGACTCCACGGGGGACGATGACCCATTCACAGCAAAGCTGAGCTTTGAGGTGATCACCTGAGGGATGGCTGAGGCATGACCTACTGGGAGGGCGTCTATGGTCCCTGGTACTGTGCACGTGGGGGACCCCAGCTAATGGATGTGGCCAAGGAATATTGGCCACATCTTCTAGACATGGCAGCCTGAAGAGCAGGTAGGGGAGCAGAGCCGCTGGAGGAGCCGGGGCTGTGCTGAGGCGAGGGAACGGATGCATCTGTGGGCCCCGTTCCCCACAGAGGAAGTCGGTACAGCTTCCAGCTGGGCCTGAGAGGGACCTGCTCCCTGTCCGAGCCACCTGGGGAGAGGGACTAGCAGAGTCTGGGGGACTTAGGAGGGTCCTGTCAGGGTGCTGTCAGAGGGCCTCTGGGGTTGTGGTGCAGGGGAGTGGGTGGCCGGGGCTAAGCAGGGCCGGTGCCCACCCGCTTCCCACCAGCAAGGCGGCTCGGAGTTCGTGCCAGTGGTGGTGAGCCGGTCAGTCCTGCGCGCTATGAGCCGCCGGGACGTCCTCATCAAGCGCTGGCCCCCGCCCCTGCCGTGGCAGTACTTCCGCTCTCTCCTGCCCGACGCCTCCATCACCATGTGCCCCTCCTGCTTCCAGGTAGGCACCCGCCGCCACCACTCCCGTGTGGAGCCCTGTTTCTTCTTTCGGCTTCCTTCTCTAGTGCCCAGGGCCACGGCTCCCAGCGGGGAAGGGCAGACCCGGGCATGTCCCGATCCGTCCGCCCCCTCACCTGGGTCCTGGCGGGCTTTCCCCAGCGGTGCAGTGCTCTCTGTGCTGCGGTCTTGACCCGGGAGGTGCTGTGTGCCTTTGAACTTCATGCAGCCCAAAGGGCCCCGCCCCCACCCCACGCCCTTCCCCAGCCCTGAGCACAGGTGTGGCCGAGCTGTTTTCAGCCCTGACCCAGCCGCCTCTCTGCAGATGTTCCACTCAGAGGACTACGAGCTGCTGGTGCTCCAGCACACCTGCTGCCCCTACTGCCGCCGGCGTGTCAGCGACCCCGGGCCCTGACGGCCCACGGGCCCCGCCCCCCCCACCCTGCTCAGAGCAGAAAGAGTTAACCTGTCAGAATGTGACTTCTGCCCAGATGAAGCTTGCACTGCTAGGAGGGGCCTTGTGTAAGCACTGAACGAATTCCTATTTATGGCATTTCGTGCCTTGTAAATAGCACCAGGAGATGGGGAAGAGAATGTACATATATTTTCTAAGGAAAAAAATCTGTTACTTTGCAAGCAGCTCTGAGTTGTTCGTGGCAGCCTGCTGGAGTCCACAGATCTGCCAGACCATTAACATGTACACTTTGCGAACAGATTGCCTCAATAATTACAAATAAAAGGGCTACTTATTTTCATCAGTGTCTGCGTTTTCGCAAATCTTCGTATTGTCTGCAACTTAATTTCCTTATGCAAAAGTGCACCTGTTTCTAATTCAATCCGAGAGGAACATTATATTTGTGTGCTCTTGAAATTTAATCTAATCGACATGGAACTATGGGAAGGGGTAGAGAAGCAGTTATTTTTTGTTTATTTATTTTGGTTTAACGGGACTCCATCTTAACAAGAAAATAAGATACCTGACTTGGAAGAAGATAGCAAGGAGGTTAAAATAAAGGCTGCTATGCGGCCAGTCACTTCGTTGAGGGCTCTCCCACACCACCACCCCTCCAGGCCCTGGGAGCCGCCACTTGCTGCCTCCTCAGTCAGTCCCTGCGTCACCTGGGTCCTTAACTCTCCATCCTCACCTTCTGCCATTTTCTTTTGTGCGCTGTCCTGGTCACTCCCTCACTTTCCCAGCCCCACAGAGGGTCCCCAGCCCACCCTGAGAGTGTGCCCCTTCACTCCAGCTCCTCCAGCCCGTGGATTCTGTCTGAAACTCCGAGCGGCTGAGATCTCTTTCCTGGAGCATCCCAGGGTCCAGCCCAGTGGCTCTAGGGCGTGGCCTGAGAGCAGATGAGAAGCTGGGGAAAGGAGCAGCACTAGCATTCCTCAGGGGCCTCCTCCGTGCCAGCCACGCTTCATCTGTCATCTCAATTCTCACAGCAGCCCTGTGAGGGAAGGATTATTACTTCCATTTTACAGCCAATGGTGACGTGGAGGGGCAGGAACTGGGGTTCAGGGAGCTCCCCCAGCTCTGAGTGGCCAGACAGGTCTGTCCATCCCTGAAGCCCTGTACTCTTTGTCCACCCTCACTGCCCAGGAGCCGGCCACACAGTGCTTTATACGAAGTCCTGGGTGCAGAGAGAGGCAGGAGAAAGGGAATTGGGTTGTCAGAGAACATGCTGACAGCCATCCCTCATGATTAAATATTGATACCTCACAGCTTGTCTGGGGAGTGGGCAGGGCTGGACCAGTGTCCCCATCAGAGGCACGAAGACACGGAGGCTTGCGGGGAGGGGTCACCCCATGATAGGTGCCAGAGCTGGAGCCAGGGACCCACCCCACACACAGACCACCCCCTCCTCCCACCTCCCTCTGCATCTCTCTTTGGCGATGATGGAGGAAAATAAAGGGAGCCAGACAGTTGTGCCAACAGAACTCCTCCGTGGAGTGTCTAATTACTTAGGATCATGCGTGCTCCCTCTCTCACTAAACATTTATTAATGTGTTAGGATTTCCATTAGCACGTTGCCTGAACTGAAATCTTTTGCATATGGCTGGGAAAAAGAGGGGAGAGGGAAGAAACAGCTCCGGCCATCCAACAGGCGTCAATCACAGTGACAAATCAGATGGTCCCTGGCTTGAGGCAAGGGGAGGGGGCCCAGCCCCAGACACCGGCTTGCCTCCCCTCATCCGAGGAACATGGAAATGAGAGCCCACCCGCGCCCAGGGCCTGCAGTCCCAGGAAAGCCGAGACCTGAGCCTCAAGAGCAATCGCCAGAGATCCCATTAAAACAAGCACCTACTGAAGCCAGATCCTGGGCTAAGCACTTTCCCTGCAGTACTTAATCCTCACTAGGGTTCCAGGGAGGGGCTGCTCACCCCAGTTCCCCTACAGCTGTGGAAATTGAGGGTGGCCACATTTGCTTTTCATATTGACTGAGCCACGACAGGACACAAACCCAGCTCCAGCCACTGTCTAGAGAGGTCAGAACCTCTCCTTGTTCTCTGAAGCTCAGAGGGGTTGGGCGAGGCTCTTTTCAGCCCAGACATTGAGGTCGCAGCTCCTGCTGTGCCAGACGCTTGATCTCTGTGCCTAAGTGTCTCCATCTGTGAAAGGGGCCAGATGACGATGGTGACCAAGGAGGAAACTGAGGCCCAGCCACAGGAGTGGCTTCTGAGCTCATACGGCTTGAAGGAGGCTCATGGCGGGATTTGGATCCCTTGTCTCCGAGTCCTCTGCACTGCACAGCATTGCTGAAAGTGAGGAAGAGTGGGATCCGGTGGCTCGGAAGGAGCCCTGGACCCAGGTGGACCTGGGCTTTAGCCGTGCCTTGGCTGGTGGGTGTCAATGGGCCTCAGTTTCCCTTCTCTCCCCAGAAGCCCCATGTGGCTCTGGCACGGGTAGGCCAATGCCCCTTCTCCAAGGCCAGTGCTACATCTCTTTCCTGTCACGGGGTGTGTGTGCCAACGGCAGAGACCACCAGGCAGACCTTCCACTTGTGCCAGCCCTGCCTTTGGGGGGGCAGGAAGGAGGCTCAGCAAAGAGGCCGTTATCTGACAGGGCTGCTACCCTGGGCCAGGCGTTCGACAGTGAAACTCCCCACGCCCCTCCATCCAGACTCCAGAACCATCTCCCCGAAGTGGACAATGCTCACACCCCACCCCCACCCCCGATCACATGCCTCAGCTTACACCAGTCCAGTAACACCCAGACTCCCTGGTCTGTCCCCTTCCCTGCCACCTCAACCCAGGGCCTCACAGCTGCTACACCCAGCCATCCTTCCCCTCTGGGCCTCGGCCTGGTCTGTCTCCGCTGCCCAGAAGCTCTTCTCCCAGGCCAGCCATTCTGGGAAGCTCTTCTGGCTGCCTTCACGTCTGCCCCTGGCTCCTCGGGGCTCCCACGGCCCCGGGGCTGGGAGCAAATGCCACTCCTCACAGTTATTATTTTCCCCTTGTCCGCTGTCCCCTGAGACTGGAAGCCCCTCAAGGGTAGGGACTGTGTTGGACTCATCACAGAGTCCCCAGTGCCCAGCCCAGGGCCTGACCTACAGATGGTGTTTGGTAGATGTTGAGATTAGAAAGGGAAGGAGGGTAGGAGAGGAGGTTCGTCTCCTTCCTTTATTGCCCCCTTAACTCTCCAGCTCACTCCCTAACTCAGCCTTGAGGATGGAGGCAGGTGGGGCTCAGCCACAGGAGGGAAATGAGGAGGAGGAGGAGGTGGCTGCTGACTCAGCAGCATCTTTCAGGCTGGGCTTAAGAGCTATTTGCGCGCCTGTGGCTAAGCCCCTAATCCTCCGCGGGAGGGCGGTGTCAGAGCCCCACACCTGGGGCCCCCCAAGGGGCCAGGGCTCGGGAAGCCTGCAAAGTGCTCAGAGACAGCTACCTCCTGGGGAGCCGGGTCCCCACCTCTCCCAGCTCCTCATGCCCCCAGCCTGGGTTTCCAGGCTCAGCCAACGACATGCCCAGGGACCCCTCTCTGGACTTCCTACCCCGGGGAAATGAAAGAGCTCAGGCTTTGGGGTCAGAACTTTCTGGGTTAAGTTCCAGCTGAGGAGATTAACCTTAGTGGTCAGAGGGCATGAGCCCCACCTCTCAAGGGCCAGGCAAGTTTATTCATTCATTCAACAAACATTTGTGAGCACTCAGTTGGCTGGGAGCTGGTGGTGCAGCAGTGATCAGGCTGGGCTGGCCCTGATTCTAGAATAAGATGGGCAGCCAAGAGGAGACAAATAAAAAATAAGAAAGTCAACTGCTGATGGCAATTAGTATCAGGTAGAAAACAGAATATGATCAGGTGGGGAGGTTGGTTTTAGGGTGGTCAGAAGAGGCCTTTCCAAAGACGTGATCTGTGAGCTGAGACAAGGAGATTCAGCGAGACAACAGCATCAGCTAACATACATCAAGTACTTACTAAGCACTGCAAACAGTCCTGCAAGGGAGGTGCTATTATTATTTCCATTTTACAGCTAGGAAACTGAGGCACGGGGAAGGAAAGGGGCTGAGCCGAAGCCAGGTTCAGGGCCTATGTCTCATCTCCAAACCTTAGTTCAGATGCCAGCGTGTTTCCAGAGGACACTCGGTGTGGGGAGGACAGAAGGCCCTAATTGTAAGGTGTATACTTCCCTAACCTGGCACTGGTGGGGCAGCAGGAAAGTAGTTAAGGCTCGCCCTGCCTGTGGGTGGGTGAGGATGCTAGTTGCAGCCAACTGAGGCCAACAGAGGGGAAACAGGGTCTCAGGGTGACTCAGAGACATTTGTCCGCCCCAGGCCTCTCTGTCAGGCCTTTGGGCCTTTTCCATCACCCCAGCTGGGTTCTGTTGTAGTCATTTATACCATAGTGTGAATGGCTGGCAGATCTGTCCCTGAGCGCTGTCTTTGATCAGGGGAGAGGGGAGGCATGGGCAGGCCCAAGGATGCCTCATAAAGCCACCAGGATGGACTGAAGGGGCATCAGGGGACCCGACAACTCACTGTGGGATGTAGCCGGGAGGCTCAGAGAAGTGACCTCTGACAACACTTCCAGCTCATTCTGGGAGCCTGTTCTCAGAAAGAAGAGCATTTTTTATTTAAAAAGGAAGTCCTTTAATGTGCTTTACAGAATACAGAGCACCTGTCACCTCCGTGATTGGCCTTTAATCCTCCCCATAGCCTCTCGAGGTTGGGACTATTAAACTCTCTTACAGAGGAGGAAACCGAGACTTGGTGTACCCTAGACCCGTTCATTCATTCATCCATCCAAAAATATTTATTGAGCACCTACCATGTGCCAGCCTTTGGAGATACAGGGGTGACCAAAAGAGACGAATCTCTTTCCAGTGATGGGAAAAATATTCACGAGGCTCCTGCCCCGTGCCAGGCAACACACAGGGCTCTGGGGATCCCCTCGTGAACGAGACAGACCCAGGCCGGCCCTGGTGGAGCTCAGCCTGGGAGATGCACAAGAGACACATGGGTGGAACAGAAATAAAATGCTTCCAAACTGCCACGTGCATTAGGAAGGAGCCCAGCTGGGTGCTAAGATCCCGGAGGGCTGGCGTGAGGCTGGGGGGCTGGGCCCGGGAAATCGGGGCAGGCCTTCATCCTCTGCCCCACCCCCACCCCCCCACACCACGGGGTCCACGTCAGAATCAAACCTTCCACTTTGATCTCATTAGCGCTGGGCCTAATCACCTTCCCCCGGGGTGGGGGAGGTCGGCACCCCATGCGCTGCACTCATTCCACCAAACCCTCCCGAGGAACAAGCCCTGGAGGCCACCGACTTGCCCGGATGAGGGAGGCCTCTGCAGGCCTGGGTGGGCTGGAGGGAAGAGAGATGCCCTGTTCTGAGCAGAGAGGAGGGAGGAGTCCCAGGGAGGGAAGAGAGAGTGGGTGAGAGGGCTTCGGGGAGGGTGGCCTAGGGACAGGAACACTCTCCCTGGACAGCTCAATTCCTGCCATGGGGCCTTCGGATGTGGGGTTTCCTCTGCCTGGCCACCTCCCGCTCCCCCGTCTCGGCATGGCTGGCTCCGTCCATCGTTTAGCTCTCAGCTCAAACTTGCCCTCTCGGGGGGAGACCTTCCCCAGCTGCTCGCTATAAAACAGCGCGTGGAGAGGTGGGGGAGACTTTACAGGGCCTCTGCTTTATTTTCTTGTTATTCTCTGAGCATTTCCTAATTGTATTGGTTCCCTGACTTATTTGTGGCCTCCTCGTGGCCCCCTACTAAAATGCAAACCTCTTGAGTGCCGGGCTTGCTTGATCCCTGCTGGGTCTCCCTGAAACAGAGTAGGCACTTGATAAACATTTGTCAAATACCCTCCCGTAGGGTGCATGGGTGGTTCAGTGGTAGAATGCTTGCCTTCCACACGGGCATGTGGGAGACCCGGGTTCGCTTCCTGGGCCATACACCAAAAAAATAATAAAAATACACCCCCCCCCAACACATACACACACACTTGCTGGGGCCTGGCCGGGAGCCCCACACTGGTCCCTCATCTAACTGGCACGACGTTCCTGGCTGAGTGTTACCACCCGCCTCTTTTACGGACAAGGAGAAATGGTGACCTGCCACCTTCAGCCCCCAGGTTGTCCGTCCCCGAAGCTCATTCTCTCCCCACTCCACAGTGCACCCCCCACCCGGGACCAGCCCTCAGACTGCCCCGTCCACTGCCGGGACCGTGGCACACAGCACCATGCCTGAGGGGCCCTGTGCCCTCCCCACAGCTCCGGCACCCCCTCCTGGTCCCCTCATCCGCCCTGACTCCCTCCAAGCCATCTGTGCTGGGCATTCAAGCCTCCTTTCGCTCAGCCCTCAGATTTGCCCAGCCCACTCCTCATTGCCCTCCGGATAAAGCCAGTTTCGGGGTTGGCATTCGAGGACCATGACAGCTGGCCCCAGCCCTTCCCCTGCCCCTCAGCTCCTGTGTGGCCCCCACACCCCAACGGGCCCAGGGTCCCCAGGCCTCTGCTTAGCCCTCTCTGCGCCTGCACAGGCACGTCCCTTTGGCAATCTAGCAAACCACTCCCCAGCCCTCAAGGACCCAAGCGCGGCCTCCCCTGACTGCCTCCTCCGGTGCCCATGGCCTCACACACACCCGCCTTGGGCTGGAACCGATTTTCTCCCCATTCAAGCCCACCCTGGTCCATGAGCCCCTCCAGGCAGGGCCATTCCTTTCCCACGCTGTGTACCACATAAATGTTTAATGAACGAGTGATGGGTAAGTGGATTCCAATTGAATGCAACAAACCCTTCACGAACTCCTGTGCATTTGGCCCTGGGGACATCACAGCTGGCAGGCTGTAGCTTCTGCCCTCACCACGCTCCCAATCTGCTGAGCTGAGCTGGTGCCAGGGCCCAGGGAAGAGGGGAACCGTGCAGCGACTGAGGGAAGGAAGGGACAGGCGAGGAGGAGATTCGAACTCAGCTCACACCAAGCCAGGGAGAAACGTGCAGGGGCTCCAAAGGTCCCCCGGGGCCCAGGCCAGGGGCACCAGAGGGACAGACGAGCCGGCGGGGGAGGCCCTCTTTCCCTTTCCCAGGCCCCCGAGCCCCTCCCCTCTGCACCCCAAGGCTTCTGTCTGGTGTCACCTTGGCCCCCCAACCTCGGAAGCCAATTAGGCCCCCGTGGCGGTGCGGGGATTATTAATATGCTTAACAACAGCCCCGATCTCCCAGGTGCTGACTCAGCCTGGAGCGTGAGGTGGGGGGGAGGTCACTTTATCAGGGCCTGGGGGGTGGGGGGGCGGGTGTCAGAAGCCGGAGGCGTCCAGCCGGAGCCCTGGGTGGCCGAGCTCGGGCCTCAGCCGCATTCCTGGGCCGCCGCCGCCATGAACGGGACCGAGGGCCCCAACTTCTACGTGCCCTTCTCCAACAAGAGCGGCGTGGTGCGCAGCCCCTTCGAGCACCCGCAGTACTACCTGGCCGAGCCGTGGCAGTTCTCCATGCTAGCCGCCTACATGTTCCTGCTCATCGTGCTCGGCTTCCCGGTCAACTTCCTCACGCTCTACGTCACCATCCAGCACAAGAAGCTGCGCACGCCCCTCAACTACATCCTGCTCAACCTGGCCATTGCCGACCTCTTCATGGTCTTCGGCGGCTTCACCACCACCCTCTACACCTCCCTGCACGGCTACTTCGTCTTCGGGCCCACGGGCTGCAACCTGGAGGGCTTCTTTGCCACCCTAGGCGGTAAGGGCCCGGGTGCCCCAGCGGGGTGAGGGGTGGGGAGTGGACCCTGGGACCGTCTCGGACCACGGGGTGGCGGCCGAGAGAGGTCTTCTCCGACCATGAGCTGAGGCTCTCGTTTACTCAATCAACAAACACTGTTAGGGATAAAGCGGGGCTGCCTGATGACAAAGGCAGCCACCCAACAGTCTTCATTTCATTGGCATTGGGGCTAATCGCCGCATTTTTACAGCAGAGAAACTGAGGGTCAGGGACAAGTCAAATGCCTTGCGGAAGTTCACACAGGGACGGGGCTGGGGGGGTAGAGCTGAGACTGGAGTCCACATCTCCGTAGCTCTGCAGGCCGTTTTCTGAGTACCAAGCTTTGTGCTTCCCTCGGAACAACAACCAGACACCGGGGCTAGGGGTGGCCAGACTTACTCAGTCCTCCCCTGGCCTGTAATCGGACTCCCTTCCCAGCCCATTGATTCTTGGGCACCCCACCGGACTCTGCCTTGCTTACATGCTTTTTGTGTCGGGAAGCTCATCACCTGAAGCAACCCCTTTCATAGGCAGGCCTTAGAGTTGGGTGACAATCTGTACTTTTAAAAGGTACTTTTGGATATTTTCTTTCATTTGACTGGAAACTGGCGGGGGTCCTGCAGGGATGATGGAATCTACTTAGCAGATGAGACAAGTGAGGTGTGGAAAGGGGCACGAGGCTGGGCAGGGCAGAGCCTCAGTCTCCTGGTCTTGAGCCAGGAATGTCTCCCAGGCAAGCAGGGGATGCGAGAGGTAAGACGTTACAAAGCCAGGGTGTTGGGTGGGGATGACTCTGCCCGCCTTGCTTTGCCTGTCCCTCATGTAGCCGGCATGCTGCCTGCCCCCCTTCTCAGGCTCTGGCCATCATCAGGATGTTTGTCACCTTCAATGCTCATCTCTGACCCTCACTAGGATCAGAAGATGGGGGTGGGACAGGCGGCCCCCAGGCAAGTGGGCACCCCTCTGCAGTGTCAGTCCCAGTTTACAAGTGTCTTGGAATAGTCAGTCGTTCGTGGTGTTTCCTTTCATGCTCGCAAATGTCCCAGTTCAGTTGCTGAGTTAAATGGCCACCCTACCTATTGAGCTCCTGGGGTGACGTGAATGAAGAAGTTATTTCTTTCTTCCTCTGGGCAAAGTGTTACCCAATCCTTTATGGCACCTAGGAGAGGGTCCTCATACTTAGGTTATTTCAGTTTCCTATAAGGGGTAGGCTACTATGCAAGAGGTAGGGAAGGGGGTGTCCTTCACCTCTACACTGGGAGCCTGCACCTCTACACTCCTTCTACTAAAGAACCCTGCCTTTTGCCCCATGAAGGACGTGGTCTTCTGTTAAACCTCCCTAAAGGGCCCCACAGTGTCTGAATTTGCTCTGCTCACTCCCTCTTGGCATGCTGGGTCCCCCACCCCCTACCTCCCCTTCCTTCCTCTTCTCAATGTCCAGACTTCTACCTGCTCCAGTTTAGCTTTCTGGGAGTGCTCCCAAACATGGATGGGTGCTCCCATACTTGGGATGAATGCTCCCTGCTTGGGAGGCGTGCTCCCCACCTGAGAGGAGTGCTCCCTCCCCAGACAGGTATGTGGGGTCCAGATAGGTGGTGCCCTGTCCAATTTGGCTGGCTGCCTTGCAGGTGAAATTGCCCTGTGGTCCTTGGTGGTCCTGGCCATCGAGAGGTACGTGGTGGTGTGTAAGCCCATGAGCAACTTCCGCTTCGGGGAGAACCATGCCATCATGGGCGTCGCGTTCACGTGGGTCATGGCCCTGGCCTGTGCCGCACCCCCACTCATTGGATGGTCCAGGTAATGGGACTGAGCAGAAGGGAAGGGTCCCCAGCCAGACTTCAGACCCGGGTGGTCTGGTTCCAGACACTGAGCTTTGACATCCTCTGCCTCAAGTGCCTGCCCTGGCAACTCTCTCCCAGGATAGGGATTTGGGCAGGGGGAGGAAAGCCTGAGGACCCCCAGGCTGCCTGTAGGACTGGTCCCAGTACCCGAGCCCCTGTGTCAAGGAGAATCTAAGGTGCCCCAAGGCTTCACCTTGGTGGTGCCCCTAATCCTCAGTTAAGCCCCAGGCCAAGAGCAATCCTCTTTGGCCCAGGGCCTCATGGGCAGCTCCTTCTGACCTTGGTCCTCAACACCAGTGAGGCCAAAACATCTCAGTGCAGATGGTGATACCGTGACCATCGGGAAGGGGTCCACTCCAGGCTGTTGTCTCCATATGGGGGCGATATGGGGGCCACCAGTTTGGGCAACCATGACTCTAGGGCTTGTGGTCAAAGAAGTGGCTCCTGAGGCCACATTTCCCCATGCTTTGGGGAAAATCCCATTCTTGCCTCCCTTTCATCCTCTCTCAGCCTTCCTGGAGTCAATTTCTCAGCTCTGGCTAAACTCAAGCCCATCTCCACCTCCCAAGCTCTTTCCTTGTCTTCTCCAGTCTGGCCCCCTTACATCCTCCATAGGCTCAGCCAGCAGATGCCCTAGGTTTTCTGGTGTCATTCCAATGTCACCGTGCTCAGAAATTATTGAAAAGGCCGAAACACATGCCCCAGGGGCCTCCTGCTTTCCAGAGCTGCTCAGAGGGCCTAGAGAAACCCCCTTACCCAGTTCCTACAGTGAGGCTCCAACTGCCTCAAGTGCAGACCCGGGGGCCTCTGCCTCTCTCCCCACCATGCCCCTCCATCCCGTGGCCCACGGCCTCGCACCCTGGCCGCTGGCCGCTGCTCCAGGATGGCAAGGGACAGACACTGGGCTCCCAGGGTGCTGCAGGGGTGGGGGTGAGGGGACGGAGTGGACACGTGACACGCAGTGCGTGTTCCTCGGCTCAGCTGGCTTGGGGCGCGCAGTCACCCAGCCGCCAGGAGGGGTTTTTGGTTTGTTTTTTTTTTTTTTTTTGCAAGGGCAGGCACCGGGAATCGAACCCGGGTCTCCACCAGGCAGCCGAGAACTCTGCCTGCTGAGCCACCGTGGCCCGCCCCCTGGGAGGGGTTCTTATTCCCATTTCACAGAGGAGGAGAATGAGGCCCGGGGCGGGGCGGGGGCGGGAGGCGGGCGGCCCAGCCGGGACTGGAAGTCTGCTCCCCAAAGCGCCCCCTCCTCACCCGGGGGGCTCCTCTGCCCGGCGGGCTCCTCAGGTACATCCCGGAGGGGATGCAGTGCTCGTGCGGGATCGACTACTACACGCTCAAGCCCGAGGTCAACAACGAGTCCTTCGTCATCTACATGTTCGTCGTCCACTTCACCATCCCCCTGGTCGTCATCTTCTTCTGCTACGGGCAGCTCGTCTTCACGGTCAAGGAGGTGCGTGGGCCCCGGGGCGGGGGGAGGGGGGACGCTCAGCACCCAGCCGGGTCCCTCCTCTCCCCACCCCGGCTGCGGCGCGGCCCGGACACCAGCTCCCCACCCCCCACTGCCCCCCCCCCCGCAGGCGGCCGCCCAGCAGCAAGAGTCCGCCACCACCCAGAAGGC
>PVIY010014498.1:0-56687 GCA_004026745.1 Myrmecophaga tridactyla
TTTAACTTCCAATAGGTAATTTACTTTTAGTAGATGCAATCTACATAAACAAAAGTTCTTTGGAGCCTCAATGATTTTTATAAAGTAAAGGGTTCCTAGGACCAAAATGTTTGAGAACCACTGGCTTTCTATAACAATCACTTGTGTTTAGCTCTTTTATCCCAATGTCCCCTTAGGAGGTGAATCTCGGGGCCTTTGCACTTGCTCTTCCCTTTGACCACATCATAAAAGGGTGTTTGGGTTCTTACCCATCACCTTTCCTTCTCTGACATGAGCAATTGTTATTTTCTCAAAGATACATAGCCTCAAATCTCTCATCATAACATCATTACAGTCCCAAATCATCTCCCGTACGGGAAATCTGGAGTGTTAATGTTCAGATCTTAGCTTAAATGTCACTTCCCTGGAGACTTGCCTGAACCCTGCCCCTCTGATCCTCTCACCATAGAGATCAGAAATAGGCTCTCATGACACCCTGTGTTCTTCTTTCATGGCTCCTAGCACTAGCGGGCTCTGCCTGTCTCCCGTGCTAAACCCAGCTCCATGCGCAGTTTCCTCATCTGTTCTGTTCACTGCTGCAGCCTCAGTTTCTAGGACATTTGTTCAATAATGATTGAAGATGTTTGCTCAACTTCTTATGGAGCAGCTGGAGCTATAGGATGGGGGAGCAGCTGAAACTATGGGATAGGGGAGCAGCTGAAGCGATAGGATGGGGGAGCATCTGGAACTATGGGATAGGGGAGCAGCTGAAGCGATGGGATGGGGAAGCAGCTGAAGCTATGGGTGGGGAATTTGCCTCTGCAACACGCACAGAGACATGCAGCTGCAGCTTGGCTGCTTGGCTGATACTTTGTAAGATTTGTGAGGATGCCTTAAAAAATTTTAAACCGCAGCAAACTTAATTATAGAATTTTTTCCCCCAGAGCATTTATAAAACAGGGTACTGTTGTGTTGAATGAAAGAAACAGGAAAAAGTGATCATTACAATCTTCGCCTTTACCGCCACCTGTTCTGACAGCTGATCCCAATCCCACTGAAGAATGGGGTAGAGGACAGAGAGAAGGAACTAGGCCACCTTCATTCTGGGATGCCATTTTGCTCCCTTCTCTTGGGAGAAAGCAGGCTGCAAATAAAGACTTTTGCCTTATGTGGATTTGGAAAATGTGCATTTTGAAAGGCCCAATGTGAATTCAGTGGCAGACCCAGAAAAAAGAAAGTTTTAATGATGAGGAGAAAACGAAATGATTGTCAAAATTTGAATTCAGTGATGAATGTTCCCTGGGCCCTGTTTTGGCAGTAAAGATAATTAAGATTAGTTTTAAAGGTCAGTTTTAACCAGCTCATGAGGCAAATGGCAACAGCAACATGATTCCCATCCTCTGTGTCTATGGCAACCATTTAAACAGTAAACTACACCTACTGCACTGGTCCTGGCACCAGCTGCGAGTGAGTATCCAAGAACAGAGGAGGCAGAATAAGAATGAGGGCCTTTAATCCTGTGTAGCTTAATGTAATGCCTGGATACATCCCAGAGTATATTAAGCAGATAATCAAAAAGTATTGGTAAAAGTCCCTTGAGTGATAGGAGAAAAAATATAGAACTATCAAACTTCACCACCAGGGAAACCTCTGATACTGTGTCAAATATTAGGGACACCCAAATCAATGGGCCAAGCCCTTGATCATGAGGCTTACTCTTGTGAAGCTTATGTATGTAGTGGAAAAGCTTAACCTACCTACAGATATGCCTAAGAGTTACTGCTGGAGGACATCTTTTGTTGCTCAGCTGTAGCTTCTCTCACTAAGCCCAACTCTGCAAGTGAAATCATTGCCCTCCCCACTACATGGCACATGACATCCAGAGATGAAAGGCTCATTGGCAGCATGGGAGATGACTCTCAGGGATGAGCCTGGCCCTGGCATCGTGGGATCAACAATGCCATCTGACCAAAAGGGGGAAAAGAAGTGTAACAAATAGGGTACCAGTGGCTGAGAGAGTTCAAATAGCGTCAGAGACTACTCTGGAGGTCACTCTTATGCATGCTTCACTTAGACATTGGTGCTTACCATGGCTTGCCAAACCCCAATCAAAATCAATCCAGCCAATCCTAAGAAACACCTAGGGGGTTATATAAGATTCTGCAAAGGTTCCATGCACTAGGGTAACATTCCAGAGACCTACAACCTTCATATGGGTCCCTTCAGATGGGTCCCTCTAAGTCCTGAAACCTAGAGGGCCCAGCCTCTTGACAACATCAAATAATTCCATCCCCCTATCCCATGTTATTGACAGCCCCTTCCAACATGAAAAAGTTAGTATGGGCATAGCCCAACTATCCCTAAAGAGTGGGAGAAAGATCAAAGTTGATGGCAGAGTTATACACAGAAGGTAGGGTTTAACAAACAAGTATGATTGCTGAATCATTACATTGATATCTCTTTTAGTCTCCAGTGTCTTAGAGCACCTAGAAGTAAAAACCTGAAATGAAGGAATTGTAATCCACACCAAACTCTGAAATCTGTTCCACAACTAATTGATGCAATGTGCTTTTAAACTTATTACTGTGTTGATTATATGTTATTTTTCACACAAAAAAAGAAAAAAAAACTATTTCTTCTTGCCTCCAGTGTTTGGGAGTAGCTAGAAGGAAAAATATGAAATAGTGGAATGGGAATCCATAACAAACTCTGAAATCTGTTCTGTATCTACTTGTTGAAGTGTGCTTTGAAAATCACTGTGTTTTCTTTCTCTTCTTTGTATATATGTTATATTTAACAATAAAAAATGTTAAAAAAAAAGAACAAAGGAAGGGAAGTTTGCACATCCTTTTGGAATATTCTGGTTACTGCTGGGGAGAAAAATGATAGAACCTGTTTTAAAACTGCCTGTTCCTGAGGCAGGTCATGGCCCCCTCTCTCCCTTTTCTTTTTCTTTCTTTTTTCTTAAAGTCATGACAAGAATTTATTTCAAAAGTACGTTTAGTGGGCCACGGTGGCTCAGCAGGCACAGTTCTCACCTGCCATGCCAGAGACCCGGGTTCAGCTCCTGATGCCTGCCCATGCAAAACAAAAAAAAAGTACATTTAAAAAAATAAGAAACTAGGTTCATTTCCTGGAACTTGCACTTTCCCCCACCCCCCAAAAAAGCACACATATGTAAATTTCCAAAACAAATATGAACATTTTTATTTTTAGCATCACAGTCGACTTTTTTTTCCTTTTTGTAAAATATCATTTATACAAAAAGTAATAAATTTCAAACACATTGCAATAATTAGTTGTAGAACAGATTTCAGAGTTTGGTATGGGTTACAATTCCACCATTTTTACTTCTAGCTGATCTAAGACACTGGAGACTAAAAGAGATATCAATATAATGATTCAGCAGTCATACTCATTTGTTAAACTCTACCTTCTCTGTATAACTCCGCTATTGCTTTTGATCTTTCTATCCCACTCTTTAGAGGTATTTGGACTATGCCCATTCTAACTTTTTCATGTTAGAAGGGGCTGTGAATAATATGGGATGGGGGATGGAGCTAGTTGATGTTCTGGAAGGGCTGGCCCCTCTGCATTTCAGGACTTATCTGGTCCAGGGACCCATCTGGAGGTTGTAGGTTTCTGGAAAGTTACCCTAGTGCATGGAACCTTTGCAGAATCTTATATAACCCCCTAGGTGTTCTTTAGGATTGGCTGGAATGATTTTGGTTGGGATTTGGCAAGCCATGGTAGGTAACAAAGTCTAAGTGCAGCTTGCATAAGGGTGACCTCCAGAGTAGCCTCTCAACTTCATTTGAACTCTGTTAGCCACTGATACCTTATTTGTTACACTTCTTTTCCCCCCTTTGGGCAGGATGGCATTGTTGATCCCCTGGGGCCTTTTCTAAGGGGAGGACTGACCCCCAAATCAATTGTTTCTCATTCAGAGTGGTCGTAAGTTGGAGAGCAAAGTTGGTAGCATAAGAAGGGGATTATTTGGACGTTTAATTTCTTTTGAAATAAACTTTTTTTAATTATAAAAATAATGATTAAAAAATACACATTGATTAGAGAAAAATTTCTAAAATTCAGAAAAGAGATAGAAAAGAAAAACTATCTGAAATCTCAATTGGGGTATTCCTCATTTTTTGTGTCTTTGTATGTGCTTATTTGTATTTTATTTGATAAAAATAGAATTAAACATATATATTAAGAATTTTTGTTGCTTTTTAATATATATGTGTGTAGATTTGTGACCTACATGTTTCCCTTAACATGTTCTGATCTTTTTTCCAGATTATTATTTTTCAAAAGTATAACTTTTTTTTGTACATGAATGCTTATAGCAGCATTATTTATAATAGCCAAAAAGAGGGAAGTGTCTCAGTTTATTTAGATCCCACTTAAATTATCCCACTAAAATTGTATACCTTTGTCCCTAGAGGTCTTACAAATCTTTTATTAGATTTCTTCCTAAATAATTCATATTCTGTTAAATTTGTCCTGTGATAATCAATTCATTTTATTTCATTCTCTTTTCATAAATGCCTGTTACTTGTATATAGGAGCACAATGGGTTTTTCAAAAACATTTTTTATTGTGAAATAGAACATATATACAGAAAAGTGAAAAATTTCAAAGTTCAGTTTAACGAGTATTTATAGAGCAAATTTCAAAGTATAATATGGTTTACAGTTGCACAATTTCAGACATTTCCCTCTGGCCATTCCAGTACACTAGAAACCAAAAAGAAACATCTACACAATGATTTAGCAGTGGCTATCACTTACTAAATCCTAACTTCTCTGCCACAACTCCTCCCTCTCATTTGATCGTTCTCTCAATATTAGAAGTACAACTTTTAACAACGGCATGAAATCCTATCATATGAAGCTACTATAACTTCTTCTTATGCTTTATCACATTTAATCCTAATTGTGGGACTGAAGTGTATTTTTTTTTTATTTCAATGTTTTTAAATTTGTAAAGACCTGTTTCGTGCCCCAGCATATGATCTATCCTGGAGAACGTTCCATGAGCACTAGAAAAGAATGTATATCTTTGTGTTTTGGAGAGCAATGACCTTTATATGTCTGTTCAGTCTAATTCATTTATCAAGTTATTTAACTTTTCTATTCCCTTGTTGATCTTCTGTCTGGTTGTTCTATCTATAGAAGAGAGTGGTGTACTGAAGTCTCCTACTATTATTGTTGAAACATCCATCGCTCCCGTCAGTTTTGCCAATGTCTGATTCATGTACTTAGGAGCTCCTTGATTGGAAGCATAAATGTTTACGGTTGTTGTATCTTCTTGGTGAATTGACCCTTTAATTAGTATATAGTGTCCTTCTTTGTTTCTTCTGATGTCTTTACATTTAAAGTCTATTTTGTCTGATATTAGTATAGCTACTCCTGTTTTCTTTTGGTTATACTTGCATGGAAAATCTTTTTCCATCCTTTCACTTTCAACCTATTTGTATCCTTGTGTCTAAGATGAATCTCTTATAAACAGCATATAGTTGGATTATATTTCTTAATCTATTCTGCCAATCTGTGTCTTTTTTAACTTTATTTTATTATATAGTATAACATATATACAAAGCAAAGAAATAAAAGGCAATAGTTTTCAAAGCACTCTTCAACAAGTAGTTACAGGACAGACCCCAGAGTTTGTCAGGGGCTACCATATGATCCTCTCAGATTTTTCCTTCTAGCTGCTCCAGAATATAGGAGGCTAGAGGCTTAAATATTTTTTTAATCATCACAATTGACTTTTCTTCTCTTTTTCTGTGAAAAATAATATATATACAAAAAAGCTATAAATTTCAAAGCACAGCACCACAATTAATTGTAGAACATATTTCAGGGTTTGACATGGGTTACAATGTCACAATTTTAGGTTTTTACTTCTAGCTGCTCTAAAATATTGGAGACAAAAAAAGATATCAATTTAATGATTCAAAATTCATATTCATTTGTTAAGTCCTATCTTTTCTATATAACTCCACCATCACCTTTGATCTTTCCATCTCTCTCGTTAGGGGTGTTTGGCCTATAGCAATTCTAAATTTTTCATATTGGAAGGGTCTGTCACTAATATGGGGTAGAGAGATGGAACCATCTGATGTTCTGGAGAGACTGGCCTGGGTTTCAGGACTTATCTGGACCAGGGACCCATCTGGAAGTTGCAGATCTCTGGCAAGTTACTCTAGTGCCTGGAACCCTTGTGGAATCTTATATATTGCCCTAGGTGTTCTTTATAATTGGCTGGAATGGTCCTGGTTGGGGGTTGGCAGGATATGATAGGTAGCAAGGTCTAACTGAAGCTTGTGTAAGAGCAACCTTCAGAGTAGCCTCTTGGCTCTATTTGAACTCTTTCTGCCACTGAGACTATTAATTACACTTCTTTTCCCCTTTTTGGTCAGGATGGAATTGTTGATCCCACCATGCCAGGTCTGGATTTATCCCTGGGAGTCATTTGCCACGTCTCCAGGGAGACTTTCACTCCTGGCTGTCATGTTCCATGTAGTGGGGCGGGCAATGATTTCACTTTTAGAGTTGGGCTTAGAGAGACTGAGGCCACATCTAAGCAACAACAGAGGTCCTCCAGAAGTAACTCTTAGGCATGCCTATAGGCAGTCTAAGCTTCTCCACTACCTACATAAACTTCACAAGAGTAAGCCTCATGATCAAGGGCATGGCCTATTGATTTGGGTGTCCCTAATGTTTGCTCAGTATCAGGGGATTCCCTGATGATAAGGTTTAATAGTTCCATATTTTTCTCCCATCCCTCAGGGGACTTTGCCAATATTTTTTTATTATCTGCTTAATATACTCTAGAATGTTTCCAGGCATTACAATAATATATACAGGATTAAAGAACCTCTTTCTTATTCTGTGCTCCCTGTATTTCAATTGTTCAAATAAGCTATACAGATAGGTTGAATTAGATTATGCACTACAGAAAATTTCAGTTCCAGACCAAATAAACTTTTCTTCCATTGGTCTCAAAGAGTATGTGTGGTTCTAAAATATAGACACTGTCCTCTTTACCCCTTTGTTCTGAATTACTTTAACCCCAACCTGTTTGGCTTCATTCTTATCTCTAAATATCAGGTTACAAATATATATAACAGCCTCTCAAAATCCAGAAATATAACCACCACTTCAGACTTAATGCGTCTTCTCTAAAAGCTTACAATTTAGACCCCTGTTTTCTTATAAGCATTTTCTAAAGGTGACCATACCATTCTTGTTCTTTTGTTTCTGGCTTATTTTGTCTCACCAAATGTCCAATGTGTTCCTTCATATTGTTGCATTCCTCACAACATTGCTTCTTTTTGTAGCAGCACAATCTTCATTCATAAACCATCGCTCACCAATCTACTTCTCCGTCAGTGCATCCTGCAGCTACCTGCATTCATCAGGCATTGTGTAGAGGGCCAATCTGTATCTTTTAATTGGTAAATTTAGTCCATTAACATTCAAAGTTATTACTGAAAAGGTGCTTCTTGAATCCACCATCTTATCTTTTTAATTTTACTTGTCAGATCTATATATTCTTTTTCCTCTTTCTCTTTATCCTTTAAATTACCCTTACTGATACTCTTCAATTCTGTGCCCTCCTCCAGACCTCCCTCTCCTATCTTTTTTTATTTCTTCAGCCAGTACAAGTCCTTTTAGTATTTCTTGTAGGGCCGGTCTCTTATTAACAAATTTTTTAGGACTTGTTTGTCTGTGAAAATTTTAATCTCTCACTCAGTGTTCTAGTTTGCTAGCTGTCAGAATGCAATATACCAAGAAACAAAATGGCTTTTAAAAAGGGGAATTTAATAAGTTGCTAGTTTACAGTTCTAAGGCCAAGAAACTGTCCCAATTAAACAAGTCTATAGAAATGTCCAATCAAAGGCATCCAGGAAAAGACACCTTGGTTCAAGAAGGCTGATGAAGTTCAGGGTTTCTCTCTCAAGTGAGAAGGTACATGGTGAACACAGTCAGGGTTTCTCTCTTCTCTGGAAAGGCATATGGTGAATACGGTCAGGGTTTCTCTCTCATCTGAAAGGGCACATGGCGAGCATGGCATCATCTGCTAGCTTCTTCTCCTGGCTTCCTGTTTCATGAAGCTCCCTGAGAGGCACGTTCCTTCTTCATCTCCAGAGGTCACTGGCTGGTGGAGTCTGCTTCTTGTGGCTATGTCATTCTGTTCTGCTCTCTTTGAATCTCTTTCATTTTCCAAAGTGTTTCCTCTTTTATAGGACTCCAGAAACTAATCAAGACCCACCCAAATGGGTGGAGACATGCCTCTATCTAATCCAGCTTAACAATCACTCTTGATTGAATCACCTCTCCGGGGAGATGATCTAATTACAGTTTCAAACATGCAATGCTGAATAAGGATTAGAAGAAATGGCTGCCTTTATAAAATGGGATTAGGATTAAAACATGGCTTTTCTAGGGTACATATATCATTTCAAACCAGCACACTCAATTTTGAGGGACTATTTGGCTGGATGCAGAATTTTCTTTCAGGATCTTAAATGTATCATACCACTGCCTTCTCACCTTCATGGTGCTAATTGAGTAGCCTGAACTCAGTCTTTTATGGTTTCCCTTGTACGTGGTAGATTGTTTTTCTCTTGCCGCTTTCAGAATTTTCTCCTTCTCCTCAACCTTTGACAAACTGATTAATATGTGTCTTGGGGAAGGCCTATTTGGATTTATTGTTTGGAATTTGTTGGGCTTCTTTGGCTTGTATATGTATGTCCTTTATAAGAGTTGGGACGTTTTCCTCATTATATCCTCAACTACTCTTTCTAGCCCTTTACTCCGCTCTTCTCCTTCTGGGACACCAGTGATTCTTATATTAGTGCACTTGTTTTGTCTATCATTTCCCTGAGATCCAATTCAAATTTTCCCATCTTTTTTGCCATTTGGTGTTTTGAGTCTTCAAAGTCAGTTATCCTGTCCTCTACATCGCTTATTCTTTCCTCTGTCTCTTCAGATGTGGTGTTGTGTGTCTCTCATAGGTTTTTATTTGGTCAACAGTCTTTAATCTCTGTGATATCTGCTATTTTTCTATTTATTCTTTCAAATTCCTCTTTACGCTCTTCTACTGTCTTGTTAATCTCCTTTATGTTATTTGCCATCCCATTTATTTTAGTTAGTAGAGTTGTATGAACGTATTTGATTAGTTGTTCCAACGTCTGTGTCTCCTCTGGTGTTTTAATTTGGTCATTAGGCAGGGCTATATCTGCCTGACTGTGATACGCTTAGTGATCTTCTGCTGTCTTCAGCACATGTGAATATCTTGATTGCTTTACTTTGGGAGTTGATTTCTTTCAGTAGCCCAAGGTCTTGTGTTTGCAGGATGGTTGTACAGCACGGTACGGGGCAGGGGCGGGGGCACAACAGTGTGGTGATTCGTTTCAGGGCAGGTATAGGCACAGGTTGGGGATGTAATGCCCAACGGCCAGGGAGGATGTAGCTGTGCGGGTGCACTGGTCTGGGGGGCGCATAACCCGTTGTGCACTGGTCTAGGGCGCAGGCCCTTTGCGCACATGTGCATGTGCAAAGGTGTGGGAGCAGGTCGGAGTTATGCCTTCGTTTGTTGGGGGCAGATGTGACCTGTCTGCTAAAGTGTATTTTTTACACTGGACACTTTTGTAACCTCTCGGTGTGTCCTGCACAGACCCTCCAGTCCCTCCCTTTAGGGGTTGGGGGTTCCTGGCATCTGTGGCATTGATCTCACCCCACTTGGGGGCCTTAGCTGAAGCTGAAATGAGAGAGCCCCATTTCAGCGTCCTGTTAAATACGTAAGGAACATTTGCAGGACATAACTAAGAAAAATCAACAGATTTGCAGAAGTGGATGTACAAATTTTCCACTTATTTCGGTCCTTGTTATACTACATAGAAAAAAGAAAAGTAAGGCTATAAAAGATAATATTGTAATTGCTAAATATTCAAAACTCTGTTTTCTGAAAAGAGTAGCTTCTTTTCGAGCATGAAAAAGAAAGTTGTACAAATTTTCCACAAGGAAAACCCATTATACACAACAGATTAGATATAGTACAAATCATATTCTCTGATCACTATGCAATAAACCTAGAAATTATTCAAAAATAGAAGCAAAAAGTCCACCATTTGATATTGTTTCATCAATTGCAACAAAGCACCACACTAATGCAAAGTGTTATTAATAGGCAAAACGGTGTGTGTGAGGAGGGATATGAAAACTGTACTTTCTGCATGATTTTTATGCTAACCTACAACCTCTATAATAATAATAATGTCAACCATTTGAGGATGTCATGACTTTCAACCAAATTACTCTTGGACAAAAAAGAATATTTGATAAGTAATGCTTATTAAAACACTTTGTATCAAAACCCATGGCTAGAACTAAAGCAGTACTCCAGGGAAAGTGTCTAGCCTTAAAACGCTCATCGTGGAACAAGAAAAAAAAAAAAGCAGCAGTCACCCAAGTTAGCCCAGGAAGCAGGGATGAGCTATGTCATTTTTCCTTTGGGATCTCCCTGCAGTGAGAGAGAATCATTTCATTAAATCCCCCAGAGTCAAATATTCTAACTATGTAAAAAAGTAAAGATGCAAAACAATATCACACTCTGAGGCTTATTCAGGGCTCAAATTAGCATTAAGTGCTTTTGTTGCTTTTTGAAAAACAGCTTCATTGAGATATGTTCTAGTTTGCTAGCTGCTGGAATACAACCCACCAGAGACGGATTGGCTTTTAATAAAAGGGGATTTATTTTGCTAGTTCTTCAGAGGAAAGGCAGCTAACTTTCCACTGAGGTTCTTTCTTACGTGGGAAGGCACAGGGTGATCTTTGCTGGCCTCTCCAGACCTCTGGGTTCCAGCAACTTTTCCCGGCGTGATTTCTTTCTGCATCTCCAAAGGCCTGGGCTGAGCTACGAGTGCTGAGATGAGGAATGCTGAGCTGCTTAGGCTGTGCTACGTTGCGTTCTCTCATTTAAGCACCAGCTAATTAAATCAAACATTCATTGCAGCAGGCACGCCTCCTAGCCGACTGCAGAGGTAATCAGCAACAGATGAGGTTCACATACCATTGGCTCATGTCCACAGCAACAGTACTAGGTGCCTTCACCTGGCCAAGTTGACAACTGAATCTAACTACCACAAGATACAATTCACATACTAGAAAATTCACCCATTTAAGGTATACAATTCAGTGGTTTTTAGTACATACACAGACTTGCACAACTATCACCTATTCAATTTTAGAAAATTTGTATCACCCCATAAAGAAATCCGATACCCAGTTACAGTAACCCCCCCCTTTCCACTTCAGCCCCTGCAAACCCTCCTGCCTTAGGCAACCACTGATCTACTGTTTCTGTCGATTTGCCTATTCTGGACACCATATGTATACAGTAGTCATACGATATGTGGTCTTTTTAATAACCAGATATTTTCACTTAGCATGTTGTAGCATGTACCAGTACTTGCTTCTTTTTTATGGCCAAATAATATTCCGTTTTATGGATATACCACATTTTGTTTATTCATTTATCATTTGATGGGCATTTAGGTTGCTTCCACTTTTTGGAATATGAATAATTTTGCTAAACATTTGTGTACAAGTTTAAGTGCACACTTCTTCACTTTTGTTACATACCTGTGAGTGGAATTGAAGGGTCACATTGTAACTCTATGTTTAACATTCTGAAGAAATGCCCAACTGTTTTCTAGAGTGGTGGCACCATTTTATAATCCTATCAGTGAGTTTATGAAGGTTCTAGTTTCTTCACATCCTCGCCAACACAATATAATTTTTTATAATAGCCTTCCTAGTGGCTGTGAAGTGGTATCATTATTTAGACAATAAATTGAATTATCCCAACTGTATAGGAAAACAGACATAGGTGAAGAATAGGAAGGAAGGAAAAATTGTGAAAAGTTGCTCTTTCACACAACTTGAGTAGATTTTTTTCTACAATTCTGAGATAACTCCTCATTTAGGAAAGCTACATGCTATAACACTATACATTTAAAAACACTTGTAGCCACAAATAAAAGCCAAATAGAGGTCTACAATTAAAATCCAAGCTAAAGGAAGCCAATATCTGTGAATTCAGTTGGCAGGAACCATATCTAGTTTAAGAATTGGTCATGAATATTTAAGGGATTTTTTTAAAGTCACATCATATTAAGAGAAACAACAAATACTACCAGCAAAATATCAATAAAACAGCAAATATTTAAACCTATTTAACTAAAACAAGGAGAAGAAACATTTTTGTGAGTTCACAAGAAAGGTATAACAATTTTAACAAAACAAACATATGGAGTTAGAACATTTTAGCTTTAAAAACGAAATGTGTTGTATTTTTTTAGAATAGACTGTGTTGTCTAAGTGAATATGAGAGACTTGGGAAGGCTGTTTATGAGGTTGACCTCACATTGCTCTTTCTGTTGATTTACAGGTGAAGAAAGACAGGCACTGCTCCAGCCTTTTCACGTCCCCAAATATTTCTCACTTCAGCAGCTTTAAGCTACACCAACAGAACAAGCTATTGTTCGGCTGCTGCTGAATCTCTTCCCTCTGCCCTGAAACAGCTTCCTTTAGCCAGGGGACAGCGTCTCCCCCAGGGTACGTCTGTCCCTGAAAGGTTTAATGTTCATTGGGGAATGGCATCCAGTTGACAGCAAATTCAAGGCATCTGCTGTGGTTGTGCTAAACATCTTTCTGCTTCCATACGAGGGACCTTAGGCTCAGCTCCTGAATGGAACTTCTAGAAATAAACGTATTCACGAAAACTCCAAGCAAGCATTTTATGCACAGTACTGCGTGATCCTGGCTGCCCCTTAGAATCAGCTGGGGCTTTTGACACCTCCATCCCTGGTCACACACCCCAGCATAATTAAATCAGACTCTGGGCATGGGACCCAGACATCGGTTTTATTTTAAAGCTCCCCAGGTGATTCAAACATGCAGGGAGGCTGGATGGAATGGCACGAGATGCTTGACAAGAAGTTTGAAACACCTTCCATCTGTCGGCACGGAGCCCACTTAATTTTGCAGGAATAGGCCTGTAGAACAAATGAGGGGCCCTCCTCCTCAAAGAATCCTTCAAAAGTTCTGTTATGAAAGTTCTCGGCAAGCTTAGTGGACGGGAAGAAACACTGCAAGGAATGGGTGAACCATGTTTCTACTCACTCATGCACTCACTCATGCACTCACTCACTCAGCATTTCTTTGGCTCCCCTCTGTGCCAGGGTGTGTGCTAGGTTCTGGAAAGCAGGGCTCTGGGTTCTGGGACAGGCTTGGTGCCTGCTCCAGAAGGCTTACGGTCTGGGAGGGGGGGACAACCAAGGACAGAAGCGCCCTGGAAGCGGTGTGCCTGAAAACCGAGGAGCGGGGACATGCTGCTCAGCTGGGCACAGGGGTTCTCGAAGAAGACTTTCTAAAGAAGGGGCCACTTGAGTGAGGTGTGGAGCAAGACCTGGAGCAGAAGCAGGTGTGAGCTGAGTACTTCCCTGCTGAAAATCGTCTGTGAACCCCCCCCCACCCCGCGAATGGCCCAGGAGCTGCACCTGGAATCACCTGTGGGGTCTAACCACACCCACACCTGACCCCACCTCCAGAGACTGTTTTAATCCATCTGCAGTGGGGCCTGGCATCTATTTTTTTTTATTTTTATTAATAAAACCAATCAACATACAGTATGAGCATTCTTTTTCATCAATAATTGTATATTCATCATCATGTCGTTTCTTAGAAAATTTGCATCAATTCAGAAAAAGAAATAAAAAGAAAACAAAAGAATTCATACACACCATACCCCTTACCCTCCCCTTTTATTGATCATTAGCATTTCAATCTACTAAGTTTTTAAAAATTTTTATTAATAAAACCAATCACCATACAATATGCACATTCTTTTTTGTCTTTTTTATCACATGGTTGTATATTCATCATCATGATCATTTCTTAGAACATTTGCATCAATTCAGAAAAAGGAATAAAAAAGAAAACAGAAAACAATTCACACATACCATACCTCTTACCCCTCCCTTTCATTGATTACTAGCATTTCAATCTACTAAATTTATTTTAACATTTGTTCCCCCTATTATTTATTTGTTTTTAATCCATATGTTTTACTCATCTGTCCATAAGGTAGATAAAAGGAGCATCAGATACAAAGTTTTCACAATCACACAGTCACACTGCAAAAGCTATATCATTATACAATCATCTTCAAGAAACATGGCTACTGGAACACAGCTCTACATTTTCAGGCAGTTCCCTCCAGCCTCTCCATTACACCTTAAATAACAAGGTGATATCTATATTATGCATAAGAATAACCTCCAGGATAACCTCTCAACTCTGGAATCTCTCAGCCATTGACTCTTTAGTTTGTCTCATTTCTCTCTTCCCCCTTTTGGTTGAGGTTTTCTCAATCCCTTGATGCTGAGTCTCAGCTCATTCTAGGATCTCTGTCCCACGTTGCCAGGAAGGTCCACACCCCTGGGAGTCATGTCCCACGCAGAGAGGGGGAGGGTGGTGAGACTGCTCATCGTGTTGGCTGGAGAGAGAGGCCACATCTGAGCAACAAAAGAGGTTCTCTTGGGGGTGACTCTTAGGCCTAATTTTAATTAGGCTTAGCCTATCCTTTATGGAGTTAAGTTCATATGAACAAACCCCAAGACTGGGGACTCAGCCTATTGCTTTGGTTGTCCCCAAATATATTGTGAGAATATTTGGTTGTCCCCAAATATATCGTGAGAATATCAAGAATTCTCCTCTTGGGGAAGTTGAATTTTCCCCCTTTCTCACCATCCCCCCATGGGGACTTTTGGCATCTATTTTTTGTATCAATCTTTTATTGTGGTAAAATTCACATAACATAAAATTAATCATTTTAAAGTGTACAATTCAGTGGCATTTAGCACATTCACCATGTTCGGCACCCACCACCTCTATCTAATTCCAAGACACCTAAATCACCCCAAGAGGAACCCCCATAATCCATTAAGCAGTCACTCCCCATCCCCCCACCCCTACCCCCTGGAAACCACCCAGTTTGCTTTCTATAGATTTATAAATCCATAGATTTACCAATTCGGGATATTTCATCAAAATGGGATCATACAAAATGTTACCGTCAGTGTCTGGCTTCCTTCACTGAACATAATATTTTCAATGTTCATCCATGCTTTAATATACATCAAAACTTCATTCCTGGGCGGGCCACGGTGGCTCAGCAGGCAAGAATGCTTGCCTGCCATGCCAGAGGACCTGGGTTCGATTCCTGGTGCCTGCCCATGCTAAAAAAAAAACAAAAAACTTCATTCCTTATAACAACTATTTTCACTACAGGCCAGACTTTGCTAAATGCTTTAATGCATAACATCTCATTTAACCCTCAGAACAACTATATGCAGCAAAATTTATTGTCCACCTTTTAGCGATGAGGAAACCGAGGCCCAGAGAGGTGAAACCACTTGTCCGAGGTCACATGGTTTATAGATAGTGGAGCTGGGATCCTAACCCATATTTGTCTGATACTCATGAAAAAGCTATGTCAGAAAAGGAATGACCTACTCAACCACATAGCTAATGCACCCACTCAGGGTGGCAAGAGAGACCTAGAAAGGACAGTCACCTGGCCATGCTTTAAAAAAATAGAAGAAGATATAAGCCAACGGCCAGACTGTGCAGTCTTTGAGGAGAAACCCTTGTCTTTCAGCCTTGGGTTCGCACTCTGTAGCCCAGTACTGGGCAGAAGTGACGCTGGGTAAAACCTGGCCACTCCTGAAGTCCCCCTTCCTACGACAGGAGGTGTAGGTATTCTGATGACATCCCCTAAGCTGGGTTCTGTGCAAAAGTAATAGGTTGCATTGCTCTTTAAAAGTTAATTCAGAGTGGTGTGACAGTGGCTCAGTGGCAGAATTCTTGCCTGCCATGCCAGAGACCCTGGTTTGGTTCCTGGTGCCTGCCCATGTGAAAAAAAAAATTAACAACTCATAAATCAATTAAATGAAATCTTTTTATACTCTGATTTCACAAGAAGGTGAGTTTGCAAAGCATCAGTCATTCTGGACAATACGCTTTGTCCCAGAGGTATAAAGCATCCCAGGACAGTTTCAAAAGAAGTGGGAACATTTTTTCCTCGATGGGGTAAGTTTTGAGCTCTCGGTGATTGCTTAGATGACCACATAACATTGTGACCCATACATTGCCCAAGAAAGTCCAATTGGGTATATTGGTAACAAACATTTCAATTTCCCAGCAGCCTCACCATCAAACACCACACTGGTGCTGCCAAGCAATGATCACTTCGGCCGGTAGAGGGCGATTTTGCTTACAACATTCAAGGTTTCTCAAAAGGGCAGCCAAAGCACTAAGAAAATTGACGTGAAAAGATCTCTATACTGACTCCTTGCTGAACAGGCTGCCATTTATACACAGCGAAAAAAAAATGTGCTCAAAAGCAAACTAGCTTTCTTGGTTGTTGATGACTTTTTAGGAGGAACTGCTTTTTAAAAGAAAGAAACCTGCTTTTGTCAATTTGTTGAAAATGTTAAAACTTTATTGAAATGTTGATGTTTTGTTTTGTGTTTCCCCTTCTCTTCACTGGGGAGTCAGTGGGTGGAGAAGGCTGGGCACCTCCTAAGGTTGGGTGCTTGCTTCCAAAACAATTTGCACAGATGGCTCCTTCCTTTTCCCTTTAGGAGTCAAGGTCAAGCGTCCTGGATGCTGAGGAAGGGGTGGGAAAGGGAAAGAAAAGCTGGATACAGAGCCAAGCAGGTGAGGGAGCTGCTTCTCTGAACCAGAGTAAAAGTCGTCATTTTTGGCTTATTCACAGCACAAACACTAGCTTTAAGCTAACCTCCCCCACCAGCACAGCCACGCCCTCATTGCGCTCCCGGAGGAATTAACCACTTCCAGTTTCCTATTTTAATTAAAAATTTGAAAACCTTTCATTGATCTCGCAGGAGTAAACAGAGCTTTCCCCTTTCTTGTAATCCCCTCTGAGGCTGGAGGAGCCACCCTACATTTGGCCAGTTCTCTCCTGCCTGCCCTTTTTATAGACAGACAAACCAGCTCCTTGTAGGTGGGCCAGCCTAACTACAGGGCTGAGAAAATCTGAAAATCCAAAAAAAGTGGGGCAGGCTGCAGAAGGTAGATTAGAGGTTACCAGGGGATGTGGGGAAGGGGGAGAGGGCATTATTGCTTAACAAAGTTTCTGTTTGGGTGATGGAGAAGTTTGGGGAATGTGTGATGTTATTGGTAGCACAGCATTTTAGCTATGAATGCCGCTGAATTGTAACTTAAAAAGGAATTAAAATGACAAATTTTGTTATATATGTTACTCCAATAAAAGAAAAAAAATAGAGTTGGCAGCACCATTTGGACACACAGATCAGTGGTTCTCACAGTGTGATGCCCAAAAAACAGCATCAACCTGGAAACTTGATAAAAGTGCAAATTTTCAGCCCACCCCTAGCAGCTGAGGCAGAAACACAGGGAGGTGGGACCCAGCAATCCGGGCTTTCACAGGTGATTCTGGTGCAGCACAATTCTGAGAACCGCTTCTTACCAAAGGCTGTGGATTCTTTTGCCTGATGTGCCCAAATGACCAATTCCTGAGACACCGGATTTCAAAGAGGGAAAGAGTTTATTACTATGTGCGTAGTGGGAGAGCAGATGGCCCAGTGGTCCAAAATCTGGCTCCCTGAACTGCGGCAATTCTGATGGTTTTATAGTATTAAAAGATGGGCAGGTTTAGGATAAGGAGCCCAGTGGCCCCAGCCGATGTCATTAGAGCTGATCTAATTATTAGGCATGCGCAGGTTGATTACATGTTTAGCCACAGAACATACGTAAGAAAATGGTGGCCTTAATATGATTATTATATTATAATGAGGTATAGATGACTTGTAGGCTAAAGTCGAAGCTACTGCGCATGTGTCAGGCAGCCTCATTTTGGTTAGATCCGGTCTCGTTTATCAAGATAACTTTGGACTTGGGGTGGGTTAGTTCTGGGCTGACCCAAGACCTTTCATTAATAAACATTAGAGGCTGTCTTTAGTGATTACAAGACTCTAAAGTTCAAACTGGATAAATGGGTACACACAGAGATTAGTCACAAGGTTTTCACAATCCCAGGGGCAGAAGATAGAAACTATACAATCCTTAGAGATCAAGGTAGCTGGATTCCAATTTAGAGATTTCAGATATTTCTCTCTGTCTACTCTAATACACCAGAAAGCAAAAAGGAATTTCTATATAATGATTCAGTAATCAAAATCATCCCCAATTTAGAATGGCATTTAGAATTTAGGATTTAGAATCCTAAATTTAGAATTAAATCCTAAATTCTCAGTTGCACACGGTGTAGTGTATCTGGGATAACTGGGTTATCCACATAACAACCCAATACCATTTTTCATATCGTGTACCAGCTTTACCAGTTTGCCCCCACTATATCTCAGTTGGTTCTCCATGACCAATACTATTTCATCTTTCTCGTGCCCCACCACCGCCTCCTCTGGGCAGGCGGAGGGCTAGAGTATGGGGTGGAGGGAAGTAGGGGGCAGGGGGATGAAGGTGAGCTAGTCTGGCTTGCCCATTCATGGTGCGTCAGTCTTCTCCGGTTTACACGGCCCTTCCAGTTTAAACCAGCCTTTGTGAGTGAGACCTTCAGCCCTCGCCTGGTCCTACTCTCCATTAGGTCCTTATTCCCTCTTCTCCCCACTTGGTGTCTGACTGTAGGAAGGGGCTTCCATGACCTTGTGGAATGAGGAGAGGAGATGCCACATGCACCCTATATCCTCTGAGTCCTCCCAAGCCTCCTATGTCTTCCAGCCGCCTGATGTGTGGTGTGTCCCCCTGGCTAGATGGGGCCGGCTGGCCTCTCTCCCCAGCTGACTCAGCCCCACTCCAGTCACACTGGGGTTTGGCTCCTTTCATCCCTGTCCATCAGATGATCTGTCCAGACTGCAGCCACCAAGGAGACCTCCATAATGCGCTCACCATCTGCCCCTTCCTTGTACCCCAGGGAGGTGGGACGTGCTAGGTCCCTTCCATGCTGCCAGGCAGGGCAGGGGCTGCTAACCTGGGCTCCCTCTCCCTCACACTGTCAATCCGGCCCCCACTCTAACTTCCATGCCTCACCCCTCATGTGACAGGAACACGACACGCCACCCTCCCCTCCACTCCAGAAGTCCGTAACTCAAAGCTTGCTGCTGCTTGTTAAGCTCCCCTCAACCTAGCTAACAGCACCCTCATTCTCAGATTTGGGGGGAGCCACGACGACGTATCATGTCGTGGCTTACCATGACCTCTGCCCCTTTCTCCAATGAAGGGGGCGGGATTCCACATCATCCTCCTGACTGACAAGACTGTCCCCATTTCTCTCCCTTCTGTTCCCTGAAGTGGCCTCGCCCTTCTCTGCACCCTGCCTCTGTCCTAGGACCAGTTATGGCTGACAGGGGACAGGGGTGGGGGTGGGGGGGGCTTGGGAAGAAACTTGCTTCCCAATAAGAGAATTTCCAAAAATGTTATCCCTGTATGTAAAAATTTAAATTTAGCAAAATTTATGGAGACATACTCCAAATACATCTATTTTGAAAAGAAAATACCATTTTAACCTGGGTTTACACTGAAACATACTTCTAATCAATCCCATATTAAAATTTAAAACCTCCCATTCCTTTGTTAGTCCTCCAGACAGAGTCTGTATATGGGCTGTGCAGATCCTGCACTGCACGGGGGCAGCTAAAATCCAGCACCCCACCCACCACCCAGGACGCCCAAGGGTTGGCCTTCATTTAGAGGGCTGCCCTTTTCTCATTCCCCAAAGATGTCCTATAGGTGAGCTGGACACAATCCCCAGGTGATGGGTATATTTCCCTTTAATCTACAGATGTATTCTTGACACATCAAATTAAATCTTAACATCTATAAAAATAGGTAGCTTGGTGTTTAACATAATTAATCGTTTTTAAATACCAATTCCTTTACAAAGTAAAGAATCTTAATGAAATGCAAATATCATAGCAAGGCAGCTGTGTTTTGCAGATACAGATTTTTGTAAATAGCGATACTTCTTTCTTTCTGATTTCATCAGAGAAGGTGGTCCCCATAAAGTACCACTTGGGAGTCTTTGGTTGTAATTAACTAAAAACTGAACTCCAACAATAAAGAGACTTTGTTGACTCCCGCAGCGGAAAGGTCCAGGAGCAGAACAGGCTTTAGGCAAGGCCTTATTGAAGGGCTCAACTGTGGCACCAGGGACCTAACTCCTGTCTTCTCTTCTGCCTTCCAAAGCTTCTGTTTCGTCCTGTGCGGTTCCCCACCCCCTTGGCAGCCATCAGGTTTCCTGATTCCTCTACATGGATGACATACATGGCGGAGAAATGGAATCTTTTCCCCAGAATTCCCAGCAAAAGTCCCGGTGGAGACAACCATTAATCAAGCAATAGCATGCAAGGATGGGTGGGAGAAACAAGATAGGAGTTTTAGGGGGCACGGGAGGGTATATCAAGGGAATCCAATCTCTTCTGTGGCCAGAGAAAGCCTGTCTGAGGAAGTTATGCCCAAAACCTGAAGCACAACTAAGGGAAGGACACTTTGGGCAGAGGGACCTCTAGGTGAAAGCTCAAAGTTGGGAGAAGGAGTTTTTTCTAGGGACAGAAGAGCTGGGACAGAAGGTACAAGGTGGGCATTCCTTTTTCCTTTGCTATTTCAAGACAAGTGCATGTTCACTTCAGAAAAACATCCATAAACAAAAATACAAACTGTCTTGTGAAGAAGCCTAAAGCATAGCTCACCCCTTCCTCCATTCTGAAGAGGCCATCGGAATGCAGGCTGCAGCTTTCCATCATCATGACTCTCAGTTCTCAGAATTGGACAGAGGAGATCCAGGATGAGGGTGACAGGAATGCTCCAGAAACTGTTTTGTGGAAAGGCCTGGGTGTCAAATGGCTCTTTCACTTGCCTCGTCTCAAGTAAACCTGAATGGCAGACTCTCAGCAGCTTAGCACCCCAGACTTTTTGTGAAATGAATTCTTAAAGGCCCAATGGCTGATGACCATGCAGGAAAATGTCTGTCTGCAGCTGTCACTATCTTTTCTCTGACCAGTGGCATTTAAAACATTATTATTTCTGCATCACTGAAACTTGGTTTCAAGATTTCCAACCACTCTTCGGCTTATGGATGGGGTGTGAACCCAGAGGTCCATAAAGGACCCTCTTTAGCTTGAGCACTTTGGCCTCTGCCTACTCTTTGTACTGGAGATCAAAGGTAGGATTTTATTTTATTTCAACAAGTCATGCATAGAATTACCATATGTTCTGGTTTGTAAGCTGCCGGAATGCAATATACCAGAAGCAGAAGAACTTTCAAAAAAGGGACTTGAATAAGTTGCAAGTTTACAGTTCTAAGGCTGTGAAAATGTCCAAATCAAAGCAAGGCAATAGAAATGTCCAATCTAAGGTATCCAGGGAAAGATACCTTGGTTCCAGAAGGCTGATGATGTTCAAGGTTTCTCTCTCAACTGGAAAGGCACATGGCGAACACAGCAACAACTGCTAGCTTTCTCTCCCGGCTTCTTGTTTCATAAAGCTCCCCCAAGGGATATTCCTTCATCTCCAAAGGTCCCTCGCTGCGTGGGCTCTGTGGCTCTCTACTCTCCTGGCTCTGAAGCTTTTTCTAAAATGTTTCCTCTTTTAAAGGATTTCAGTAAACTAATCAAGACCCACCTGGAATGGGTAGAGTCACATCTCCCTCTAATCAAAGGTTAATACCCACAATTTGTGTGTCACATCTCCATGGAGATAACATAATCAAGTTTCCAACCTACAGTACTGAATAGGGATTAAAAGAAATGGCTGCTTCTACAAGGCATTAAAACATGGCTTTTCTAGGGAACATAATCCTTTCAAGCTGACATACCATGTGACCCAGAAATTCCTTCCTAAGTATATCCCAATAGAACTGAAATGAAAACTTATATCTGAATGTTTATAGCAATAGCCAAAAGGTGGAAATAACCCATGTCCATCAACAGATAATGCATAAAGAAAATACAGTATTTCCATAATGAATAAAGAAAATGCAGTATTTCCACACAATGGAACACAGTCCAGCCATAAAAGAGAATGAAGTTCTGATACATGCTTCAACATGAATGAGCCTCGAAAACATTATGGCAAGTGAAAAAAGTCAATCGCAAAAGGTCGCATATTGTATGATTCTATTTATATGAAGAATCCAGAATAGGCAAATCCAAAGAGACTGAGAACAGGTTTGTGATTGCCAGGAGCTGGGAGGATGGATGGAATGGGAGTGGCTGCTTAATGGGTATAGGTTTCTGTTCGGTGTTATTTTGAAAAGTTGTGGAACTAGATAGAGGTTGGGTTGTGCGACATTATGACTGTACTAAGTGCTACTGAATAGTGAACTTTAAAATGGTAAAGTTTATGTCATGACTCTTTTACCAGAAAAAAAGTTTTTTTAAAAAAAGAGACTCCATTTGATGGAAATTCTCTGTTGCAGCTAAAAGGAAGAACACTAGTTGAAAATCACTATTACACAGAGGCCCAGACATGTCAAGTGTCATAGAGAAGCAGACTAGGGATTAGACTCCAAGTTTCTTGACTTGAGAAATAAATTCATTTGGCAATGATAGAGCCTTTTACAATAATGGCCTGTAGACCTTGCTATGGTCAATCTGAATATGTTATCAAAAGTTAGTGTTTGTTGGCTTGAGTTGTAAGTGAAAATTCAAGAAATCCAAGCTTCAGAGTGAAAAAACTATAACAAAGTTATTTTGAAAAGATGCCCCTTAATGACAATGCCCCTTTTCAGCCTTGAAGCAGTTAGAGACTCATGACCCAGATATCCCTCAAGATTGAGAGATAATTATCAAATAAGAGGGAGGAATTGTAACTGAGAAATTAGGATTTAAGGATGATTTTGATTACTGAATCATATTCCTTTCTGCTTTCTGGGATACTGTAGTAGACAGGGGAATACCTGGAATCCCTGAACAATAATTCAGCTATTCTGATATCGGAAATGAGTGTAAAAGCCCTTATCTTGTGCCTTCGCGTATGTAAGAGCTGTTATGCTCTTTATCTGGTTATTTTCTTGTAGGGCAAATGCCCTAATGCTAATGAAGTCAGCTACTAACTAGCCTCAGCCCCAGATATTTGTAAATCATATCAGCTAAATTCTGCTATTGAAAGACAAGCTGTCTTCTTCCTTTTGGCTTACACCTTTAGTACTGCAACGATAGCTCTGCCTCTGCTCCTTTCGCCTTATGTTCTCCTGTTGAAATGATAATGATTACACTGTCTCCTTTTCTGTTTTGAACTTGCTATTTGAAATGATCTCATCTCTCTTTGCTAAAATTCTTGAAAACCTTGAACCCCCTAAACTCAGGGCCATCTGCTCTTCTACTACGTGCCTAATAATGAGCTCTTTCTCTCTTTGAAACCTGGTATCTTCAGGACTTGCTTATTGAGCACATCAGGCAAAAGAATCCATGGCCTTTGTCCAGTAATATGACTTTGACCTTGAAATGAAACACTACTTCTGCTTGCTCCCCTGGCATAACAGCTGTAACCCCCCCAAGAAGGAGAGCATCCACAGTAAGAGATGGAGTGCAAAAGAGTATAGCTGCTAGAGCAGGATAAGCAGGAAAAGAAAATAGCCAGGATGGGATTTAATGCGTCTTCCTTGCTACATAAAAGACAGCTGGGTTTTCTCAATGACACCAGTTACTGCCATCTAACCCATAAGCTGCATGCAGAGGAAAAATGTCCAACCTCAGAGCGCAGATCCCTCTGCTTGGCAAGTGACCAATTTAATCTCGTTCTGGCAGATCCCATCAGGGGCAGACTTCATAGCGAATGATGTCAAAGTCGGAGGCTCTAAGTATGGCATCATCCACCTGGGTGGTTTTCAGACTGTGGCACTCACCGTGAAAATGAATGAAAACCTCTGCTTCACTAACCAGAAGGTGAATTCTGTGTGCTGGGCCTCACTGAATCACTTGAATTCCCACATTCTGTTGTGACTCATGGGAATCATAGACATTCCAGGCTTTGCCACTCTCCTCCCAGGGTTCTTGTTCGTTAGTAGTAATCCAGGAGGAGAATGGCCTGACATGTGCTGAAGTTTCCAAATCCCAGATGCCTGGTCCCATACATGGTCCCTGAATACCCAGGCAAATAACTGCTTCGGTATAGGATTGTCTCAGTGGGTCCCGGTGACTGACATGGGAACAGGACGCTGGCAGTCATTTGGGACTGAGGCAGGATAGAATAGGATATCAGGGTTGTGATCCCTGCAAGTCCCTTATTTCTTATTTAGTGCCAAAGGAACGAATACAGAGCTGCAAACTTCCTGGGACAAATATTTCCCTAAAGCCCCCAAACCTCTCCAAACCATTGAAACCTTCCCAAACCATAAAATTCTGGGCCCAAAGTAGACTCTTGGTTAGTGATAGGAATCACAGGGTCATAAAGATTGTTAACCATTTACCCAAGGACAATTTTTACGTATGTGACAGCAAACCAGCTGGCTATCTCCTCCTAAAACCTCCAAAAGACCACCGTGGGAACCTGCACAGAGAAGACACCTGGTGCTCAAAGGTCACTGTGAAAACCTACTACCTACAAACCTTCCTATAAAGGGAATTTAACGTAACCCACTCAGTGCATGGCCCTCCCTTGGGTATGTCTGCGTTAATTTCTTTAACATGTACTCTCGCTCCTTCTCTTTTTATAAACTTTATTACGTATACCTATTGGCCCTCTTGTCTCTAAATTCTTTTAGTTTTGAGACTAATGGATTGGGGCTCAGCTGGCACCACTGCCAGCCGAACACTAGCTACAGTACCAACAGCTTTGTCTTGGCCCAGCAGTTCACTATCATGATCTCTGTGCTGTGGAAGGGCTTTCGTTCTGGGGAAAACTTTGCACTTGATTTGCACTAGCAAAATCAGGGCAAGGTCAACAATTCCATCCTGACCAAAAGGGGGAAAAGAAGTGTACCTAATAAAGTATCAGTGGCAGAGAGAGTTCAAATATAGTTGAGAGGCTACTCTGGAGGTGGCTCTTAACTCAAGCTTCAGTTAGACCTTGCTACCTATCATAACCTGTCAATCCCCAACCAGGACCATCCCAGCCAATCCTAAAGAACATCTAGGGCAATATATAAGGTTCCACAAGGGTTCCAGGCACTAGAGTAACTTTCCAGAAACCTACAACCTCCAGATGGGTCCCTGGTCCAGATGAGCCCTGAAACCTAGCCCAGCCTCTCCAGAACATCAGATAGTTCCATCTCCCTACCCCATATTAGTGACAGACTCTTCCAATATCAAAAATTTAGAATTGCCATAACCCAAACACCCCTAAAGAGAAGGATGGAAAGATCAAAGGTGATGATGGAGTTATACAGAGAAGATAGAATTTAACAAATGAATATGAATGCTGAATCATTAAATTGATATCTCTTTTAGTCTCCAGTATTTTGGAGGAGCTAGAAGTAAAAACCTAAAGTTGTGAAAATGTAACCCATGTCAAAGTCTGAAAAATGATTTACAACTAATTGTGGTGCTGTGCTTTGAAATTTATAGCTTTTTTGTGTATATTTTATTTTACACACAAAAAAGAAGAAAAAAAAGTCAATTGTGATGATAAAAAAAAACCTAAGCCCTCTAGCTTCCTATATTCTGGAGTAGCTAGAAGGAAAAATCTGAAAGGATCATAGCGTAGCCTGTGACAAACTTTTGGGATCTGTCCTCTAACTACTTGTTGAAGAGTGCTTTGAAAATTATTGCTTTTTTATTTTTTGCTTCATATATACGCTATACTATATAATAATAGTAAATAAATTTTAAAAAGTTAAAAAAAAATCAGGGCAAGGAGAGGCAGTCAACTCTATGGGAGAAAATATTTGGAAATCACATATTGAATAAAGGTTTGATATCCTGTATATACATAAAGAAATCATAGAACTCAACAACAAAAGAACAAACAACCCAATTATAAAATGAGCTAAAGATGTGAATAGACATTTTTGCAAAGAGCAAATACAGATGGATAAAAGCACATGAAGAGATGTTCATTTTCATTAGCTATCAGGGAAATGCAGATCAAGACTACAATGAAATATCACCTAACACATATAAGAATGGCTAGTATTAAACAAACAGGAAACTATAAATGTTGGAGAGGATGTGGAGAAAATGGGACATTTATGCACTGCTGGTGGGACTGTATAATGGTACTACAGTTTGGAAGACAGTTTGGTGGTTCCTTAGGATACTAAATATTGAGTTGCCCTATGACCTGGCAATACCATTCCTTGGTATATACCCAGAAGAGCTGAAAGCAGTGACACAAAAAGACATTTGCACACTGATGTTCATAGGAGCATTATTCACCATTGCCAAAAAATGGGAACAATCCAAGTGCCCATCAACAGATGAGTGGATAAACAAAATATGGTATACACATATGACAGAATATTATGCAGCAGTAAGTCAAAATGACATCCTGAAGCACATGACAAGAGGGATGAACCTTGAGGACATAATGTTGAGTGAAATAAGACAGACACAAAAGGACAGATACTGTATGATTTCCCTTTTATGGCCGTGGTAAAGATAAACTCAGAGGCTTATAATACAGAATGTGGTGCACCTAGAGATGGCGGAAGCTAGAGATGAGTGAATGGTTAGCTAATGAGGTTGAACTTAAATATAAGGGAATGTACAGAAATGAAGGCAATTCATTAGTGGGTCTATAGGTACTATTGCCATATTGAAGGTGAACATGATTTAAAGGGGTTGTATAGAGCCGTGTATCCCACCAATTAACACTACAAATATAGTAGTGTTATATTTGTATAAACTTCAAATACAAACTTCAAAAGTATGAATCTTGTACAAAGAGTGTTTAAGTTCAGGGTACGGGCGGAAGCTGCTATTTTTTGCATGCTATGGGTTATGTTTAACAGGAAAACATCAACAGTACCACAGCAACTAAATAGTGGGAGGGGGTGTGTGTGGAGATAAGAGTTTAGGGGAGTTTTGGATTTTTTATTTGGTGAGGGTGTGTTTATTGGTTATTTTTCTCTTGGAGGCAAAGAAAATTGTCTAAAATTGTGAGTGTTGATGATTATGCCACTTAAGCGACAATAAGGTGACATAGATTATTGACTTTGGACATACCTGATGCCCAATGGATGGAGGTGGCTGAAGGATACGCTGACAGAGAAGTAGAATGGTGACCTCTGGTGTATACATATGACTAAATATTGTGCTGCTAGAAAAGAATGAAATTGTGAGGTATGCAATGTTGTGAATGAACCTGTGGGACATTATGTGATGCAAAGTAAGCCAGAAACAAAAGAGCAGATATTGTATGATCTCATTTAGAAAATACTTATAAGAAATATGGGGCCCAGATTGTAAGTTCTTACAGCAGTCATATTTAGTCTGGAGTAGTAATTGTTATTTCTAGATTTTGAGAGGCTGGTATTTCCCTGGAACTTTGGGTACCTGTGTGACTTCTAAGACTCAGAGTTTGAGTTTTGCAGTTCTGAAGGTGGACATTGCCACACACAACAACCGTTAAAGAAATCGAAAAAGAGATCAGGCTTCAATTAGATATAAGAACAAAGTTGATTGGGTTGAGACTAAGGTAAATCAGAATACAGGGGTAAGGGGGGACAGTGTCTGTATATTAGAGCTTCACCTACTCTATGAGACCTAAGGAAGACAGGTTTATTTTGTCCAGAACCTAAGTTTTCTGTAGCACATAATCTAATTCAACCTGTCTGGATAGATCATTTAAATACCCCAAACACAAGGAGCCCAGGATGGGAATGAGGGCTTGTAATTCTGTATAGCTTAATGTAATGCCTGGATACATCCCAGAGTATGTTGAGCAGATAATTTAAAAGTATCAGCCACCTGCCATGCTGGAGACCAGGGTTCGATTCCCGGTGTCTGCCCATGCAATAATAATAATAATATTAGCAAAGTCCCTTGAGGGATGGGAGAAAAAACCATGCAATTATTAAACTTTACCACTTGGGAAACCCCTAATACTGTCTCAAACATTAGAGACTCCCAAGTCAAGAGCTTAAGAGCTTGATCTTGAGGCTTGCTCTTGTGTAGCTTATTTATAAAGCGGAGAAGCTTAGCCTACCTATAGTTTTGCCTGAGTTACTTCCAGAAGACCTCTTTTGTGGCTCATATGTGGCGTCTCTTTCTTTCTGAGCCCAACTCTACAAGTGAAATCATTACCCTGCCCCCTACATGGGACATAATATCCAGGGGTGAAAGTCTCTCTGGCAACATGGGATATGACTCCCAGGGATAAGCCTGGCTCTGGCACCATGGGATCCACAATACCTTCCTGACCAAAAAAAGGGAAAAGATTTGTAACAAATAAGGTATCAGTGGCTGAAAGTTTAAATAAAGTTGAGAGGCTACTTTGAAGGCTACTCTTATGCAAGCTTCTGTTAGATATTGCTATTTATCATGGTTTGCCAAACCCCAACCATTCCTCAAACCCTAAACAATACCTAAGGCTCTATCTGAGATTCTACAAAGATTCCATGCACTAGGATACTTTCAAGAAACCTACAACCTCCAGATGGGTTCCTAGGCCAGATAATTCCTGATTAAGAGGGGCCAGTCTCTCCAGAATATCAACTAGTTCCATCCCCCGTCTCATGTTATCAACAGCCCTTTCCAGCATGAAAAAGTTAAGATACCCTTAAAGATTGGAAGAAAGATCAAAGGAGAAGGTGGAGGTATAACAGAGAAGATAAGATTTAACAAAGGAGTATGACTTCTGAATTACTATATTGATATTTCTTTTAGTCTCCAATATCTTAGAGCAGCTAGAAGTAAAAACCTAAAATTGTGGAATTGTAACCCATACCAAACTCTGAAATCTGTTCTACAACTAATTGTTGCAGTGTGCTTTGAAATGTATTGCTTTTTTGTATATACGTTATTTTTCACAATTAAAAAAAAGGAAGAAATCAGAGCAAGGGCTGGAAGACTGGCCACCTGTTCCATGACTCTGCTGTGACCTCTGTACAGGATCTCCAACAAGAGCAATACCTGATGGCATCAGATATGGCTGGAGAGATCAAGCTATGGGAACTGAGGGCCACTGAGTACGCTAGGCAGTATGAGGGTCACACGAAAGAGTATACCTACTTGCCCTGCACTTGCACGAGGAAGGAGGACTCCAGGTGGCAGTGAGCCAAGACTGCTACATGAGAATCTGGAACTCCCGTGATGCCCACCTGCTGAGAATCATGCCTCTCTGCACCCACCTCCAAAGTAGACATCTCCACTGCGGCCTTCTTTTCTTAGTTGGGGGGCTTCCTGGGAGTGCTGGGGCTACTCATTGCAGTCCGACAGGACCTTTACTATTTCTCCTGCAACTCATTCTATAGTGTGCAGCCTGGATGAATGTGAATTTGACTAAAGAGGATAAATAGCTCTCCTGTAACAAGGGCATTTTAAATGAACACTCATTGTACACATATCTGATCTGCTTAGCTGCTAGGCTGAAGATGAACATGTTTATACGGAGATATTTCAGTACCTAAATATCTTTATAAAATATCTAAATATTTTAGTTACATTGTGGCCTTAGAGAGCTTGGAAGTACTTTTCATAAAAGGTGCCTATTTCTCTTTCTTCTTGAATTCTTTAGAATAGCTTCCCTACCCCTAGTTGTTTGGTTTGTTTGTTTGTCTTTAACAAAAACAAGACTTTTTTCCAAGTACTGAAGATTGGTGAAAACAAAATGAAATTAGTTGTCTCCTCTTTTACCAAAAGCCAAAGCCAGCTGATGAGACTGGGAGAGGCTGTACAAGGCTGGTCAGTGCCTGGGTCCCAGGAAGTCTTGCACCTGGGTTTGAGAAAAACAGTTGGATGGAATAAGAAGGGGGCAGTCATTTCTGCTTCTCTACAAAGCAAATTTAAAGAATGGAGTTTAGAATCGTTAAATTTGGTCTTTCTGAATAAAGCTCACTCAGTATCAATAGATCTCTGGAATTCTCTTTTTGGTATCATTCGTCGGCATTTAAATGCTAGTGAATTTTAAACAGACAGGTCTTTAAATGCCTTTGTTGAGGTACCCTCCAGAATGTTAGGTATAACCATTCATATTTCTATTATGGTGACTTGAATATAAGTTTTAAGACCCCAGCAAAGAATGTTGGCTTTGACTTTTTTGTAATCTAGAAGAAGTAATTGTGAAATGCTTTTACAAAGTGCTGAAAGAGCCTTTCTTTTTACCAAATAATAAAACTAGAACGAATAAATTAAAAAAAAATCAATGGAACTACGTTACACAAACAGTGAAATTTGAGTTAAATCCTGGACTATAGTTAATAGTACAATTATAAAAATGTGCTTTCATCAGTTGTAACAAATGTTCCGCAACAATGCAAGGTGTTAATAATAGGGTGGTATGTAGGAATCCTGTATTTTATGCATGATTGTTCTATAAATCCACAGGTAAATAAAGAGAAATCTTTATTTCTCTAATAAAGAAAAAAAACTAGAAAGAAATAAAAGTTCCTGTTGTTTGAAGAAATGGAGATGACTCCAAGTTGAATTTATGATTTCACAGCAACATCCAGATTTTTCATGCTTTTCATTTTATTTTGAAGTTCTCTCTCTTTCAAAAACTATTCCCTTTTCAACAACCTGACGATTTGACAGTGAAAGGCAGTCCCCCAAAATGGGCTCAACTCTAAAAAATTAGAAAGTCGACATCTCCAAGCAGGAATTGTCACCACCTTATTAAAAAATCATGGATGATTGAAATTATTTTTGGTTAGGAATTGTGTTCGGATTATTGAGTATGTTTAGATATTATCTTTGTGCTGTGCCTGATTAGTAATAACAGTGCGAGGGTCAGCCAATTATATAGACTTTTCAGAGCGATGTAAAAGTCTGTGTCTTGACTCCTTGCTCCAATGAACTTGGCCTACAGGACCAATGTCGCCAACTTGCTTTCATTACTGGGTAAACTTTCATGCATTTCTGAATACCTTGTGTGCTGGTTTGAAACTGTTACGTATGCCAGAAAAGCCATGTGCTTTCTCCTAATCCAATCTTGGAGAGGCAGACCTATTGTTTAGAGTGGGACGTTTTGATTAGGTGGTTTCCATGGAGAGAGTATCTTCACCCCTTCAAGATGGGTCTTAATTTCCTTACTAGAGTTCTTTAAGAGGGGACCATCTTGGAAAAATATTGGAGCCGACAATGACAATGACAGACGTTTGGAGATGCAGAAATGTTCCCTGTGGAACCTGTCTGAAACCAAAGGACTAACAGATGCCAGACACGTGCCTTGCCAGCTGCCAGAGATGTTCTTGATGCCATTCAAATAAAGGTATCTTTTTTGAGTCAAGGTATCTTTCTCTGGACACTATAAACTTGTAACTTAATAAATCCCCTTTATAAAAGCCAACCCATTTCTGGTATATTGCATTCCAGCAGCATTAGCAAACTAAAACACCTTGTAAGGAGCAGAAGTGGGCAGACATGGTACAGCAGGCACATTTATGAAGAATAAATGAGGAGCAAGGCCCTTCAGAAAGGATGGTTACTATTGGAATTTTAATAGTCAAATCGTTTATAAGTTTCATCTGAAAGGGGTAAGTACAGCTACTGTGTAGAATACAACTTATACCTGGGAAAACAAAGAAGCGTTAATTGAATTTGTAACTTTTATCACAGGACAAGAAGGGAGGTCTGAAATATGCTCTGATGGCAACATTGTGCCTCTCCCGGCATCAGAACGATCAAAAACTTCAAGAACACTTTCCAGTACGTTCTTCTTAACCCTAAAAGTACCTATTTTTTTCACTCATTTATGGTGTCTCTAAAGTTACCTATGCCTGCTCTATGTGATTTAAAGTTCCTTTTACATTTTCCCCAAAGCTGAAAGCAGTGCTTTCTGTGGGCTCTTTTACTTTCTGAAGAATGCCAAGCTCACATGGATATGTGAACCTAAAATAGAGACACATTCTCAAGTCACCAAAGACATTTGAAGCATCAAAAATACACTTTTTATTATAGTCTTACTTGGAGTTTACAAACTTTAAAAAATCGTGGGTCTTTATATTGAAAAACAATTTGACCCTTTTCAAATACTAGTTTTAATGATTTATAGACTACAGATTGCAATAAAATAAAATGTGTGTGGGTAGAAATTCATATGAACAGAGAGTTTTGAAAAAACAGGAAGTTAGCAATACTATTTTAGAGTTACTGCTTGCTAGGTTGGAGATGAAGATTATAATAAATTTTTCATCTTTTTCTATAGTCGCAACTTATCCAAAGCAAAGAAGAATATCTGTAATATATTGTCCACCTATAGATGGCAATACATGTACAATTAGCATCATCTTTATTAAAGGGAAATTATTAGAATTAAGATTTATGCAAAAAAATTTTAATTTTTATTGTGGAAAATTTCAAGCATACACAAGGATAGAGAGATTAATGAGCTATCATGCCCCCCCCACACCCACTTCAATAGTTAGCAACTTTTGGTTAGTCTTGTTTCATCAACCCATATCTACTCCCTACTTCTTGCCCGCAAAATATATTATTTCCAAGCAAATCTCAGACTAATGCAAAATTAAAATAGAAAAATTAAATTATGATAGCAATTGTAACATACCATCAAGAAATTCTAGTGAGCACCCATGGAATCCTAAAAATAAAATTAAATGGACAAATAAGGAAGAAACAAAAATAAATAACCCTCTGTTATGAAGATGAAAAGCTTCAAACGCCATATACTGTAAAACGTGTGATATGTTATATTAGAGCTAATGTAAGAAGGCTCATATGAGTAAAGTATGTGTAGGTAAAATAAAAGATGATAGAAATTTCTAATTTAAAAAAAGGCAATTACTACATTACAGAAAAGACAGAATACTCAATTACAATATATGACATGCACATCTTTCCTTGAGGTTGAGAAGAATAACCTCAAGTTAGAAGTTTGTGTGGAGTGAGTGATAAGACATAAAGGGAATACAAGTAAGGGGAATGGAAAATTACTGACTTGTTAGAACAAAGCAGTGACAGCTGCTGGCTCTAAAATTAGGAAAGGAGACAAGAAATTTCCTGAGTGCCACCAACCAAATCACAAAGGCTTAATCCACCCAGCACCTTTCAGAAAGATTTTAACCCCTAAAAGGATACAAGGCTAGCAGTGACTGCCAGGTCAACCATTTGAAGGCTCCTTACGTCCCAAGATTTTGATGCCTATGGAGCCCCTCTGAGGAGGGGTATACTTGGGTGACAGCTCAAGTTAGTTCCAAGGGCAGAGAGCACATCTCCCTCTAACGGCTATTGTGTTTTCTGTGCTTTACCGAGAGTTTTATGATTTCACGGACAATCTGAAAGTCAACCACATGTTACTTACATCTCCACCATATTCTTTTACCTCTTCCTGCCCAGACTCTGGAAATAAAATGATTCCTGAGACCATTCTAGTCTCATCAGATGGTGCATGAACATTTCTAGGCACTTGGGTGGCAAGTTCTTTGACTTCCCTGAAGCAGAAGTTTAGCCTATGCTACTTAAAACAGCAACAACAAAAAATACCTCCTGCATTATGCTCTGTAAACAAAGCAGTTCTGTCCTGGGGCTGAAGCAGAGAGCAATTTTAGGAGCCTAAGACCTGGTTTCGATTAGGCTTCTGCCCCTAAGTAGAGGTCCTTACACAAGCAAGTAAGGCAGTGGTTTCCACCCCCAAGAAGAAGGAGCAGCTATCCTTGATTTTAACTACATCATGGGAATGTTGCTAGGGTTGTCCAAGAAAACTATTATAAAAACACTTTGAAAATTTTTAAATGCTAACATGTTAGCTGGCTCAAGAGTTTCTTTCTCTTTCTTCATTGGTTCTATATATGTTTTACACTAGTGGTGGTCATTTGCTGTTTTGATGGCCCAGCACAAAGTTACTCTTGTTTGTTCACAGTTGGCAAATTTACCCCTGGAGCCCACTCCAGTCTACTCTCAGTCCTTTGCTTTGGGTGCAGTTGACTCCCTTTCCCCCACATCTGCCCCCCATGGGACAGGAGACTCAGGTCTGGTCACAAGATAGCATGTAACCCAGTGAGGTGCCTTGTGACTTTGGATGGGGCTTCTAGGAGAGCAATGGGTGTCTTTGCTTGTGCTTTATTGCTAGACTTGAACCTGGAAGAATATGAAGGTGAAGCTGTTACCACCTTGCCTCCACCTAAAGTTTGAGACTGAATCTCAGAGAACAGATCCAGACAAGGGGGCCTGAACACATTACTTTGAGGTCTGGAATCCAGGTCCCCAAGAAATTCTCAGGAAATGTCAATAAGTTTCCATTTTGCTTAAGCTGGTTGGAGTTGGGGTTTCTGAAACTTATAATAACAAGAATTCTAACTGACAAGATACTTGCTTGGTAAATTGGCATAGATACTTAGCATAATACAAATTAGCTACATTCACAAAGTATATAATTTACACTCAAGGACTCATGTAGTCACTAACTAGCTCATAAATCCTGGGGCTATTCTTGATTAGAACTTCTCTTAAATAATGTCTGTTTTAGTTTCCTTGACTGCTCAAGCAAATGTTATGCAATGGGTTGGCTTTAACAATGGAAATTTATTAACTAATGCATTGGGATTTAAGGCTAGGACAATATTCAAAACAAAGCATCATCAAGGCGATGCTTTCTTCCTGAAAACTAGTATTTTGGGGCTGGCTGCTGGTGATCCTTGGTCCTTGGCTTCTCCGTCACATAGCAGTGAACATGGCAGCCTCTTCTGGCCTTTCCCTTCTCTTCCCAGTTCTGTTGACCTTCAGCTTCTTGTTTCCTGTGGGTCTCTCTCTCCCTCTCTGCCTGAATTTATTCTGCTTATAAAGGAGTCCGGCATTAGATTTAAGACCCATCCTGATTGAGTTAGGTCACAGCTTAACTGAAGTAACCCCACCAAAAGGTCCTACTTACCTTTGGGGTCACACTTACAAGGATGGTTAAGCTGAAGAGCATGTTTTTCTGGGGTACTCAGCCCCAAACTACTACAATGTCTAAAGAGCCTAGTTTCACGTTCCCTTTTCCTCTGAAGAAATCAAGAAGGGTGCACAGGTAGTTCAGTGGTAGAAATCTCACCTGCCATGTAGAAGACATAGGTTCAATTTCTAGCCCAAGCACTCAAAAAAAAAAAAATTCAACAAATGGTGCTGCAATAACAGAATATTCACATGGAAAAGAAGGAAATGTGACCCCCACCACACAGCATACAAAAGAAATCAAGAATAAACCATTACTGGGAATTCTGTGGATTTCTAACACAGTATCTTGGCTGTCAAGGAAAGAAATTATCTGGGTCCTATATATTTCAGATTAATTGCCACGTGGTGGTACTGATTTGGAAGCATTTGCTGCAAAGAGATAAATTTGGGGATTATATTCATTTTCCAGGCCACTGAGGCCCAGGAATTTGTAAGTTCTTCTTAATTATTAAAAGAAAGCATCTGGCCATTAACTCTCCAAAAAGTTGGGGCACTGGCACAATTTGTGGTTTCCATGGTCAAATGCTGAATATGTAAAGTAAGATGTAGGAAGAGGTTATAAAAGTTATTAATGCATTGCAAACACAATCAGCACTGAAATATATATCCGAATATGGCTAAAAGAGGAAATATTAGATTGTATATATGGTAATAGCATAAAAAAAGATTTGTTTAAATCCATGGAACTGCACTACACAAAGAGTGAACCCTAAGTTAAACCATATACTAGAGTTAATAGTACAATTATAAAAATGTGCTTTCACCAATTGTAACAAATGTTCCACACAAATGCAAGGTGTGGCATATGGGAACCGTGTATTTCATGCGTGATTGTTCTGTAAACACACAACTTCTCTAATTAAAAAAAAAAAAGTCGTACAGCATCATGTGAGGTCAAGATTTAGAATCATTAAACAGGGAAAAGATCTTTAAGCCTAACTTACTCTTCAGAAATAGTTTTTGTTGGTAGTGGACTGAAGTGATTAAAACCTCCCTAGATCTCCTTTCAGGGAAAATTCAAGTTTTCAATTCCATCATGGTAGTTATGATTCCTTCACTAGAAAAGTGTGACCTCCTGGAGCAGGGAAACGTCACTACCATGTGGGTCAGGATTCCTCACCTTCGGCACCACCAGATGATTTCCTGTGGGGATGTTAGCAATAGGGCTGGCCTCTACCATCTAGACACCAATGGCACCTGCCCCCCTGTTGTGACAACCAAAAGTGTCTCCACACATCGCCAAATGTATCCTGGAGGGCAAAATCGGCCCTGGTGGAGAGCCCCTGGTTTACAGATTCAGGCACCGAAGCAGAGCTGTCGCCAAGTTGCAAATGAACTCATTAAACACACCAGGGTTTGGGGACCATCTGGTACAGATGGTACAGTCATTATGAAGATTAATGAAGAAGCTATCTGCCATGACTTATCTGGGAAATTCCAAAAAGTAAAATATGGGCTAATCATCCTACTGTGGTTAAATAAGCAGACCATAATACATTTAAGAATGTTCGTAAATCATGGGCAAATTCAGAAACCAGTAAAGTTCCTTTTCTTTTAAGTATTATTCCACTGTCAATGACTATTACGAAACTATTGAATTCCCCTCATTTGCAAGGCAGAGCATAGGTATTTTCCACACATTGAATTGGTAATATAGAGAAAGGCTTGGCTTTGAACATGCCCATCCCTGTCACAATTAACTCTACACCAGGGGTGTGGATTCTAAAATGACCAGCTACCGTTCAGACTACATAGCTGTTCCAGGACAAAAAGAGGGGAAGGAGGTTCAGTGCAGAGAAGCAAGAAGTCCAATATTCAACCACCATAAATATGATCCAGCGTTTTCTTTCCTAGTTGTCTCCTGCTATCACTGTCACCAAGTCGAAACTGAATTGATTACACACACCAGAGCCTGGGACATGATCTGGTACAGTCTTTATTAATGATGAGTCTCAATGTTCCACAAAGGGAAACGTGATTAATGAAAATCCAGCCCATGTCGAATAAGAGCCTATATGGCACTGCTTGGGAAGAGACCTGGTTTGGCACACTTGGATTTATTCGTCACCTTATCAATGAAGACATTAGACACTAGCATCCTGCAGATGGAACCCACCCTACAGGCGCTGGAGGAAGGGAACCTGAGCTCACAACCTGGCTTTACCACTTTGGGGGTCACTTCACCTCTGGGGGCCTCCATGTCCTTGTGAAGCCAAACCCAGGTGTCAATCTAGCGCACCTGCATTCGGCAGACTATTGAGTCTCACAGGACAAAGACCCAGGCCAGTAATTGGGGTGTATCATAAAGACACCTGCACTAAGAATGGCCTGACTCGCACCCAGACCCTTCCCCCGCACCGGGCCTCCCGGAAACAGCCACCGCTCAGGCCAGATGGAGACCAATGTCATATGTGGTAGGAAGGAGGCAGCCCCGCTCTGGGGATCAGATTATTTTGCCACCCCCCCCTGTGGGGGGTCCTCCATCCTCACCAGCATGTAGACTTAGCTCCTCTCGCTCCGCCCGTGCTCTTCTCACTCTTGTCCTCCCAACGGCCACCCTGCCCCTCGCCCTGGACCTTTTCTCCAGGCGGAACCTCATGCTTCTGCTTACTCATGTCAGCTATTATCTGATGACCTTAAAAATATATATATAGGGATATTTTTAAATATATATGTATATATATATTTTAATGTCAGTGTCTGCACATTTTGTGTAGTTAGTACAGTTATTAATTGTTATCCTTTATCTTTTTATGTATTTACATAAATATCTCAATTTTTAATTTTTTTTACTTTTTAAGATGTTTTTCAACACTTGCCAAGCATCCATCCATTGCCTGGCCGGCACTAGCCTATCACTGGGGATATATGGACAGTTAAGACAAAGGCCTCACTCTTAAGAAATGTGTGGTCTAGTGAAAGAGAGACAGATTCATTAACGGATCATTTGAGTAAGAATGAGGATCAGTTCTAGGGTGGGCTTTGGAGAAGATGGATTTGGGGGAAGAAGAACAGAGGCCAATTATAATTGGCAACAATAACGAGATTATGAATCAGAGCAATGATAAGCGTGGACAGAAAGGGGCAGATTCAAGAAATATTTAGGAGCTAAAAACCTGGTGGCCTTTCACCACGCATCTTTTCTTCTTTGACTTTTGCCACTAACTGGGCTTCTCTTGGTATTTTCCAGTTGATATTCCCAGGAGAGACTTTGATGGGCCTCTAATCACCATCCAATCTGACTGGGTCAGAATAAACGGACCCTTCCCAGACCTGGTCCTTCCTAGGTGGCTGAGCTCTGGTCAGCTACTCAGCCCTGTTCGGGCAGCGGTGGCCCAGAAGAGGGTCTCATGGTGGAGAAAGTGGCTGCTATGTCAGCACAGACAAGGGGCAGAGCTGTTTTCTATGAGAAGAGAACAGAGATTAAGACACGTACCCTCTTGGCCACATATACAGTGGGCAATCCATAGGTGTCAGCTCATCCTTAGAACATGCACACAGTGTGTCCCAGCCACTGCGGAGGGCACTGAGAAGATGCAGAAAGGAAAGATAGAGTCACTGACTCCCTTCCCCACACCGCTGCCCGTCTAGTGAGGGAGGAAGGGAAGTTAAAAGTTAAATACCAGGTGGTATGAAAGGTGGGATGCCATGCTGTGGGAGGCTGGCAGAATGGCAGTTCAAGCTGAAGAAAAAGTTAGACAGCAAGTTCAGGGTCTTGAAGGCCATAGTGTTTTCCTGTGGCCGCTGAAGGGCTTTAGATGAGGAAGCAATGTTTAGTATTCACCAGGAGTGCAGGCACTGCAGGAGTCCCCCATTCTCCTCCCCACTGCCCCGTCAGGTTCCTAGAGCTGCGAAATTGCCAGGTGTGGAATTCGCTTGCAGAGAAAAGTAGAAGGAAGGAAAAGGCAGGGGAGAAATGAACCTCTACAAGTGCAGTGCTAGGGAGGTTTTTTTTTGGGGGGGGGAAGAGAAAGAAAGGAATGATACAGAGAGAATTATCTAGATTTTTAAAACATACTCAACAACACAATAAAGTTAAAACAGCCCACACTAATCTTTCTCGCTCTCTTTGTGAAAACCTCCACCCTTCTAAACCGCCTTCCCCCCTTTCCCCTGCCACCCCCACATCGCCTTGCTCTTGTCCCCACTGCTAACAGTTTTGTGCATTTCATGCTGAACTTTTTCCTGTATAAATTCACCTATACTTTTTTAAAACCAGAAATAGAATTGTGAGACCGGGTTTGGCACACTTGGATTTATTTGTCACCTTATAATGAAGACATTAGACACTAGCATCCCGCAGATGGGATACATCATTGTCTGAAGCTTGTGGGTTTTACTTAGGAATAGGTCGTTGATTTTTGCTTCCCAGGTCAGTGCACATAAACTTACCTCACTCTTTAAATGACTGAATAGTAGGGAAATGGGATTCCGGGAGGCAGCATCTAGAGTTCAGCATTGAACCTCTTTCAATTGGCTTCACAATGTAGAAGTGAAAATCGGACATCTTTTAAATTACCTTGGGTTACGGGGGTGTGTATCTTTGAAGTCCACACAATGCCGAGAAGGCAAAGGGGACCCTGAGATTTAGTCAGGCTGCATTAGTGCTCACCAAGGCCACGGGGTGAAGGATAGACTCATGGAAAATGAGACAGGTGGTGAGTCCAATTAGGAAACTATTAAAAAGGTAAGCTCAATATTTGAGGTGAGAAATGATGGATTCCTGAGTGTTTAGAAATTAGAAGCAGGAAGACATGGTGACTGGTCAGATGTGGGGGATGAAGAGTGGAAGGCATCTAAGATTGCTTTTAGGTTTCTGTCTTGGGCTATTGGAAGATGGCAGCATTCACTGAGACAAGAATAAACGAGAGTGGTGAATGTACTTCCGGGACCTGGTGGAGTTTAGGTGCCCATGACCATCCACCTGGGGGCGTTCAGTGGGAGGTGGGAAAGTGAGGCATCCACCTGGGAGTCACCCCCAGGAGGTCATAATGGAAGCCAAGGGAGTGGGCAAGATCACCTAGAGAAAGATCACCTGAACTGGAGAGGGGAAGGGGCTGGGAAAGAGATGGGGAGGAATGCAACCAGCAAGTGAGACTTAAAACTTAGTGCCAAAAGGCAAGAGAAGAACCAAGGGAGAATGCTCTATTGGAATGCAAGAGAGAAAATATCACAAAGAACATAGTGGTAAATAGCATCAAATGCTGCAGCAAAACTTAACCAGGTAAGAGTTAGAAAGGGTCCATTGAATCTAGAGGTCATAACTTAGTTCAGTGGCATAGAAAGAGCAGAAGCTAGACAGCCAGACTGCAGAGGCCTAGTGTGGAGCAAGAGATGGGGACAGCAAGGGTAGCTGATCCTTTGAGAAATTTCCCTCAAGATGAATGGAAAGCAGCTGAGCAACTGCCAGAGCAAGGGCACACGGGGTCACAGGATAATTTCAGTATCGCATCATGGTTATATAGAGAGATTAAAAAATTCAGAGTCCTTTTCAACTATATAAAATCAAACTCTGTGTCAAGTTAATGGCACGTAAGTGACTCAGACCCCATTAGCGCATATGTTGCTCGGCTGTTATAGGTATCAGGCCATGACTCAGAAATGCTGACACAGAGCCGCGTCGTGTCATATATTACCAAGCAGCGCTGAAGCATTGTCAAACAGTGATTAAAAAGATTGCGTAATGATATACAGCTGGAAAACCAACTATGCAAGTTACATTTCCCTTTGTGGAAACTGTTGAAACCTATATTTGATTTAAAAATGCCTTGAGATTATGAAAGCCAATCCATAGATACAGAGAACTTGCAGCTTTCTTCATATCTAAATCTCTGTAGGAAAATATGATTCAGAAAAGTATTGGTTCAATTCCATAGAACACGTTTTCTTGCTCAAGCAGTTAAGTTTTGTAAAAAAGAAAACCAGACAAACAGTAAAACCAAGATGGCAGTATGCTGTAGTGGTTAAGATGGAACCCAGTGGACTTGAGTTTGAATTTCAGATCAACTTCATATGGGCTGGGTGGTCTCGGGCAAGTTCCAAATTTGTAAAATGAGGAAAATAACAGGACCTACCCAGAGGGTGGTTATTCAGATCAAAAGAAGCAATGCATATGCAGTGCCTGGCACAGTGCATGGTGACCAATATGTGCTCAGTGTGTGTGAGCCCACATTGGGTACAATGGCGCCAATAGGAAGAAGCTGATAGGAAGGGACCTGCGGACTCAAAGGGCTGAAGGCAGTAATGACTGGACTCAGCTGGGAAAGGAGAGGATGTTGGGAGGAAGCTGAAAGAGAGTGAAGGGGGCTAGGTAGAATGGAAGCAAGGCACAGGCATCTTCTGTCAAGGAAAACAATAAAGCAAGACTCCAAATAGTATCACTATATTAATACATACATACATATAATATATACACATATACTCATATCCATAATATGTGTGTGTGTGTTCTACAGGTTACATACATGTGGATAGGTACTGTATGTTACCATCACTATCTTTCCCATGCTCCGTTAAATCTATGACAGAACTATTATCTGAGACACTGTGTCTCCCAGTATCAAGTGACAGATACCTAATTTAAACCCAAATTACAATAGACTGGTTCATCTTACTGAAAATTGAAAGAGTTGGGTCTGGGATGGCTTGATCTAGTGACTTAAAAGGAGCCCAGCCTCTTTTGAGGCATGCAACTAGATGAATGAGGCTTGAGGACAGTATGTTAAAGGAAATATCAGAAACAAAAAGACAAATATTATCATGCCTCATTCATATGGACCAACTGTAATATAGAAACATGGAAAATTGAAGTCGAGATCATGGGGCCTACTGTAAAGGGTCCTAGAGTGTAAGCTCTTACAGCAGTCACACCTATTCTGGAGTTGTAATTGTTATTTCTAAATTCTGAGATACTGAGCTATTTGTGTATCACCTAGCTGTTCCCTGAAACTTCAGGTCTTTATGTAATACCTGAGACTCAGAGTTAGAGCTCTGAAGCTATGAAAGTCAGTATTACCCATACAGGAACTATTTAAAAAGTTGAAAGAGAGATCAGGCTTCGACTAGAGTTATGAAAGAAGCTGATCTGGATAGGATGAAGGTCAATCAGAATACAGAGTAAAGGATGATATTGTCTATATTTTGAAACTTCAACTTCTGTGTGAGACCAAAGGAAAAGATGTTTATTTGGTGCAACATTTATACTTGGGGTAGCACAGTATCTAATTTAACTTGTATGGCCAGTTTATTCGAACACCATAATCACATGGAATCTTGAATAGGGCATGAGATCTTTTTTTTTGTTTGTTTTTCAGTTTAAAAAATGTTAAAACCTTTTGTTTGAAATAATTTCAGACATAAAAAAGTTGCAAAAATAGTTTAAAGAATTTCTGTGTAACCCTAATTCCTAAAATATTGATACTACAGTACAATCATCAAAAGCAGGAAATGAATATGAACAAAATACTATTATCTACTGTACAGACCACATTCAAATATTACAAATTGTCCTACTAATGTCCTTTTCCTGGTCCAGTATCCTGAAAACACATTGCATTTAGCTGTTGTGTCTCCTTAATTTCCTTTAATCTGTAAAGAAAGTTCCTAAATCTTTGTTTGTCTTCTATGATTTTTGACATTTTTGAAGAGTAGTGGCCAGTTATTTTGTAGAATGTCCTTCAATTTTTGTTTGTCTGGTATTTCATCATTATTAAATCAAGTTATGTATTCTACAGCATAGAATATGTGTTGCTGCATCCTTTTCAGTATATCATATCTGGAAGTACATGATGTCAGTTTGTCCCAAGGGCATGTGATCTTGTTCATTGGTACAGGTTAGTGTGCTGCTGTGCTATCCCAGAGTAATCTGGGAAGAGAATAAAAAAGTATTTGCAAAGTTCCCTGAGGGACTAGGGAGAAAGGAGGAAATATTTAACTTCCCCATCTGGGGAATTCCTGATAGTCTTGCAAGCAGTGGGGACAACCAATTCAATAGGCTGAGCTCTCAATCTTAGGGCTTGCCCCTGTGAAACTTATTCCTGCAGAAGAGGAGCTAAGCCTACTTATAATTATGCCTGGGTCACCCTCAGAGAACATCTTTTGTTGCTCAAATGTGGCCTCTCTCTCGAAGCCACCTTGGCAGGTGAATTCACTGCCCTACCCCCTAAGTGGGACCTCACTCCCAGATGTATAGATCTCCCTGACAATGTGGGACAGGACTCCCAGGGATGAGCCAGGACCCAGCATCACGGGATTGAGAAAGGCTTCTTGACCAAAAGGGGGAAGAGAGAAATAAGACAAAATAAAATTTCAGTGGCTGAGAGATTTCAAACAGAGTCAAGAAGTTATCCTGGAGATTATTCTTATGCATTATAGAGATATTCCTTTTTAGTTTATGGTGTATTGGAGTGGCTAGATGGAAGTACCTGAAACTGTTGAACTGTATTCCAGTAGACTTGATTCTTGAAGATGACTGTATAATGATATAGCTTTTACAAGATGACTGTGTGATTGTGAAAACCTTGTGTCTCATGCTCCCTTTATCCAGGATATGGACAGTTGAGTAAAAAAATAAGGACAAAAATAAATAAATAATGGGGGTGGTGAGGGATTAAAAAAAAAAAGTTGGGTAGATTGCAATACTAGTGGTCAATGAGAGAGAAGGATAAGAGTTATGGGATGCATGAGTTTTTTCTTTTTATTTCTTTTCTGGAGTGATGAAAATGTTCAAAAAAATGATCATGGTGATGAATACACAACTATGTGATGATATTATAAGCCACTGATTGTAAAGTTTGGGTGGACTGTGTGTGTGTGAAGACTTCTCAATAAAAATTAAAAAGGAACCCAGCCTCAATCACATACTTCTCAGTTGCACTTGCCTCATGAGCTCCCAGGTTGCACAGTTGCTTCCCTCTGGGTAACAAGACAGCTGCCCACATTTCAGATTCACATCCGCTCCCACAGCATCTCCCATAGGAGGAGCACGCTCTGAATCCCAGGACTGGTCTGGCTTGGGGCACATGCCTATCCTTTTACCAGTATATTCTCATAAATAAGACCCTCCTTTCACTTGAGCTATTTGACAGGATTTCTTTCCCCAACTTCTCAAAAGTCAGTTCTATTCACTGAAAAACCTTGTGGGCTTGGAATCAGTTGATAAAATTGGATTTTATCTGGATAATTATAACAAATACAAACCCGAGAAAATCACATAGCCTAGAGCAGCGGTTCGCAACTGGGGGCGATGTTGGCAATGTCTGGAGATGATTTTGGTCTTCAGAATGGAAAGGGGGGGCAGCGTCTAGTGGGTAGAGACCAGGGATGCTATTAAATATCCTACAATGCCCAGCACAGCTCCCACAACAGGGAATTATCCAGCTCAAAATATCAATAATACTGAAGGTGAAAAACCCGGCTCTAGAGGATTGGAGACTTTTAAAATATTATGCCCCAGAATCTATTCTAGCCCTTAAGTTATTAAATTGAAACATTTTAAAGTATTTCCAGCCTCAGAGGCTGGTGGTGGTAGGCGTAAGTTGTTTTTGCTTGCTCAGAATCTATTTGCCGTTGAGTTTTCCTTGGAGAACTCACCCTTCCCGACTCTTAGTCCCTGTGGTTTGTAGAAGGTGGATGAGCCTGGATGGTCATGTAACTCAGGCTGGCCGATCAGAGTGTCAGCCAGGACAGTTGGGCACACTACAGGTGGACCCAGCTGAGCTCTAGAGGCCAGGACCCTGCCCACACTTCACACCCCAGCAGGCGAGGGCATCACCACCCGAGGATTTCTGCCTGCACAGAGCATGGTTTTGGTGTTCCAGGAATGGTGGCCTTCCAGCATAGTCTCTGAGGATTGGGTGGGCTAAAGAGAGGGCACTTTCAGAGCCCCCCAGCAGAGCATCCTGTTTGTAACTGCAGAATCCATGACCAAAGGGTTTACTGCAGTAACCCGACACTCCCTCACGCGTGTGCACACTCCACAGGATTCACTTTGGCTCCACCTGGCCTTCTCCTTGAACACCAAAGTGCTTCCAAGCTTGAACTCCTACAAAGCCAAGAGCATCTTCTGTTAAGAAGTATTATAAAAACCACGCATTTTCAGCAAATCTAAGATCCATTTCTTCCCACGTGTTTTCATGCATTATTCTTTAAATGTGCTAGCTGCCAAAGGTACCACTTTTCTATTTATTTTTCCACACTGCATGTCTTGCAAAATAACTGAATGCTCAATATCTGGCATTAAACGTTTTCTGGTATTACTGTCAGAATAACCAACAAGGCTTATGTTTTTCTCGTTGTGTGGCAGGAACAGAAACAGTAGGTTTTGGGGAGTGTGTGTGATGTTCTATTTGCATTGGTTTTCCAACTGCTAGTGCTGACAGATTTGGGCATCTTTCAGGTCTGAATATTTTAGATCTTTCGTGGTATTGGGCACGGGGTAGGGAGAAATAATTGTTTTTACCTAATAAATACTTGAATTGTTCATCATGGAATCAAACTACTTTTTGTATTTTAAATTTCAGTGGTGTGAGGCTGCTTTTTTTTTTCCTGGTACTGAAGGATGCAAGATTTTTTTAAAGTGTATTTTTATAGACTCGTCTCTTAATTTTTAAATTTTCATTACATTTAAATCTTTATCTCCTAAAACGAGATCTTACCAACAAATAGTAGGTAGACATGATAAACTGTAAGGAAGGCAAAAAACTCAGTACTTATGAAGTATCATACTGGTCCCTGAAAACAAAGTAAACAGGCAATTGGGTCCATTTCAAAGGTCAGACAGCTACAAGGAGCTTCACTTGAAGGGATCAAAATTGTCAGGGGCGTTCCTGCTGGAAGCGTGGGCCCCTTACCTTCAGCACAGCCTCCAACTCGCGCGTGAACCCACAATAAGAACACCTACGTGGCTGGGACTGATGATTAATGTAAAATTTTAAATTAGGTGGAATGACATTTTGGAAGATAAAAGCCTCCCCTGGGGCTGAGCCGTGGAGGCTTGAAGTGGAATCAGGCTGTCTACACAACCGACTGCAGAAGGGTGGGAAGCGGTGCTTTTGTCAGTTCACGGGGTGCAGTGCACCCCCTCCCCATTTTGAATTTACAAATTAGAAATTCATCAGGCCTTCTGAGGTGAGTGCACGTTCTTTTGCCGGCCCAGAATCCATTCTCCCTCCTCCTTGCAAACGCCCTAATTTCCCCCTACTAAAAGGAACATAGGGCCTTTATGCTACATAAAGCAGTGGTATATTAACTCTTGCTTTTGCTTTCACTACAAAAATAAATACATATTTATATACATATATATATTTAAATTTTACATTTGCTTTTTTTGAAAAAAATTACTATTTACATGAAGAAAACTTTGAATTTAGGAAAGAAGTAACAATAACTGGTATACATATCAATTTAAAATTTTTCACTGTCTCGAGTAGAACAGTCCCCCATCTTTCTACCAAGAACCCCTTATTTTGCAAGATCTGTTAAAACTTATTTAATCAGTTCAGGTTTTAATCAAGAATTCTAAAGCTGCCAATCAGAACTCCTAATAAGCGTGAGATAACCAGGTTAACAAACTTGAAATGATATAGAATGTGAGTAAAAACTTTAAAAACCTTTAATTTATTTATACACTCTAATGAGGAGATATGTTCAGTTTTTCTAGCATCAAAAATAAGTGAACATGTATTGTTAACCTTTGCCAGGGGTTCATTGGCCTCCGGCTGGGAATCATAAGTGTATATGCCAAACACTGTATGTACACACCCACACAAATGAGAACTAAGGATTAAAGATAACAGGCAAAAAACATATGGGCCCTATATATTCAAAGGGGAATAATGAGTGCTTGTCATGGGTTTCAGAGCAAGGGGCAGAGAAACAAATCACTAAACCATGAGAAGAACCAAGCAAGGGTGGAATAAAGTTAAAAAGCGCAGTTGCTTTATTTTTAAAGTTCTTAGAATTTTTAATAAAAACAATGCATGCTTAGTTTTAAAGCTTCAAACTGCACAAAAGGGTATTCAGAGAAAAGCCAGTCTCCTTGACTCTCAAACTCCTAGAGACAACCTCTATGATCATTTTTATTAATATCTTTCCAGAAATAGTCTATGCAAATATAAGCATATCTCTAAATTGGTAGCCCCCATTTCCATAAAAACGATAACATGCTAGACGCATTGTTCTCCACCTTGATTTTTTTTTCTTTATTAAACTATTTGAGATCGTTGTCAATTGTGAGAAATAATATAGAGAGATATGAGTAACCCTTACCCAGTTTCCACCAATGGAACATCTTGCAAAACTATAAGGCAGTATCACAACCAGGATATTGGCGTTGATACAATTGATCCAACTGATTCAGATTTCCCGAGTTTTACCTGTACTCATTTATGCATATTAAGTTCTATACAATTTTATCCTGGGTGTTGGCTCATGTATCCACTACCACAGACAAGCTACAGAAGAGTTCCGCCCCCACAAGCATCCCCTGTATTGCCTGTTTATAATCACATCCACCTCCCACCTGCCTCCCGTCCCCCATTCAGAACTCCTGGCAAGCACTAATCTGTTCTCCATTTGTAAAATTTTATCTTTTCAGAAATGTTATATAAATGGAGACACAGTATATTTTGGGATTGGCGGTTTTCCTTTCAGCATAATTTCCTGAAGATTCGGCCAAGTTGTGTGTATCAATAGTCCGTTCCTCTTAATTGCTGAGTGGTATTCCATGGTACAGATGTACCGCAGTTTGTTTAACCAATCATCCATTGGAGGACATCTGGGTTGTTTGCAGTTTGGGGCCATTATGAATAAAGCTGCTATGAACATTCATGGACAAGTTTTTGTGTGAACATAAATTTTCATTTCTTTGGGATAGACGCCCAAGAGTGCAATTGCTACGTCATTAGTGATTGTGTGTTTTAGCTTTGTAAGAAACTCCCAGACTGTTTTCCAATGTTGCTATACCATTTTTTATTCCCACCAGCAATGTATGAATCATCCAATTTCTTTGCATCCTCATCAGCATTTGAGGTGCCATTATTTTTTTCTGCAAATAGAAGGGTTTATTTTTCTTTCCAATCTGTATGCCTTTCATTTCTTTTTCTTTCTGTCATGCAGTGATTTTTTTAAACATATGAATATAACTTGGAGATCATTTCATATAGTCACATGGATCTACCTCATTTTTTAAATGAATTTGCAGTATTCCAATAGTAAAATTGCCATAATTTATTTACCAGTGTCCTATTAATATTTATTTAGTTGATTCTAACCTTTTTTCTATTAGGAACAATGCTTCAGTTGAAGTCCTTGTACATATCCTTCCAAACATTTGCAGGGTATTGTAGGAAAAACATCTAGAAATAGAATTGCCAGATCAATGAGTATGTTCATATTACATTTTGATAGTGCTGAATTGCCCTCCAAAGAGGTTGAACCAATATAGTCCCATCTAACCGAGTGTCTTCACAAACTTAAAATCTTTGCCAACCTGATAGGTGAAAAAAAAGGAATTTTTTTGTTGGATTTACTTAATTTGAAGATGAAGAGTTTAAATTTTGCTTAAAATGAAATCAAAAGGTTACTTCCTAAACATAGATGGGTACTGTATTACCTTTCCATATATTAAAGGTAGATAATATTACTATTTTGTTTTCAATTCAACCCAGTTCTCCAGGCTCTATTTTTAAAACAATGTGGGGTTCAGTACATATTTCCTTCATGCTTTAGTGGGGTATTTAAGCAAGCAGCCACCAAATACCAGTATATGCCAATGAATAAAGGCATTGTTCCTGCCTCTGGGGAGCCTGTGGTCTAGTAGGAGAGTCATAGTAATTTCAGTGTAATGCAGTAAGAATTAAGATAGCAGACTAGAACAGACGGTACAGTACAGAGAGAAAAGAAACTTAGCTCAATCTGGAGCTGAAAGGTGGAGGAGGAGTAAAAGTTAGCCAGGTGAAGAGAAAAGGAAAAGACAGTCCAGGGAGAGGGAACATCACAGGCAAAGACATTGAGGCATGAACGAACTGTGATCTTGGGAAACTGAACGGTAGAGTAACTATGAGGAAGTGTCAGAGAAATGAAGATGGAAATCTCATCATGGAATACTCATATGACATACCAAGGAGTATGGGGAGAAAATGTATGGGGAGCCAGTTGGGTTTTAGGCTGAGGCATAACAAGATCAGGTCTTTGGGGTAGGAAGATGACAATAAGACTAGTACAGTGGAACTTTGGGACAAGGAGATAGTGAAGGCAGAGAGACCAGTTAGGAGGCATGTTAACTATAGGGGTGATCTTATTGACTGATTGGATATGGGGAGGTGAGAAAGGAAGCAATGGTGAATTATTCCCAGGTTTCTGAATTGGATAATGATTGCAGTGTACATTTATTTATTGTACCCAGCTGCTCCCTTCCTAAAAGCACCCAGATTGTTACTCAGGACACACCCTCAACCTCCCCTGTTGTGTAGCCCATATGCTTTAGGGAAGTTGAGCTCAGTCCTACCTTAGAGGTGGGCCTTGACAGACTTACATTACTTAGCACATTCCATTGCCCTGGCTATACTTTTTGGTCCAGGAGTGAGCATGTGATCTAAACCTGCCAATCAGGGTGAATGTCAGAACTCTAGTTTGGAATGCTGGGACCCAAGTGGGAAGCACAGGATGAAAACAAGGAAGCTTGTTGCCCTGACATAATTGGCAATCATCTTGAGATCTCAAAGGAATGAGCCATAGATGGGAGCTCATTCTGTGCAGAAAAAAGAGAGTTGGATTCCCAATGACAAGCTTGGGTTGCTGGATCAACCAACTGTGAAGCCCTGGACTCTCCAGTTATGGGAGCCTAGAAATCCCCTTGTCTTCTGAGTCAATTTGAATTGGATTTTCTTACGTGCCATATAAAGATACAAGTAACTAGATGAATGATGGGGTCATTAAACAGTATATACAAGGAAAAAGGAGAGCATGCATTGAAAAGAGAGATGTTTCATCCTGAACTTTCAGAGTTCTACATCTTTGCACCAAGTTGATCCCTGCGCCGGAAATGTTCCCCTCTTTACATTTGTGGGCCTGCTAAGAAAGTCCTACTCATGTCCTAGGGCCCTGTTCTGGCCTTTCTCCCTCTGTAAAGACTTCATAAACCCATCTTCTTGTCCTGGTCAGAATTCACCACTCCTCAGAATTCACCACTTCTCAGAATTCACCACTCCTTCTTCTGAGCTTCTATAACATTTTAGATATGGTTCTCTCAAAGCTTTTATCATATCATGCTACTGTTTCCTCCATTGGTCACTGAGCTCCTTAACAGTCCAGAGCAGTTCATCATCTTCTTTGTGTCCACATCTGCAGGGCATCTAATAGCATCTGAACAATCTGATGAGGAAATGACAGCCATTCTTCTGCATTTTCTCCCCAAACTAATTAATCTGCCCACTTTCCCTCTTGAACGGAGAGAAACTCTAGCTATCAGATCATGATTTAAATACATAATAAATTACCAGAAAAGGATGAAAATATAAGGTTGGTAGAAAAGGATATTTTTATGGACCTGGAACACAGAAAAAGAAAAGTTGGATTAAATTACCTCTATTATAATGACGTGATAGCTGCTCCTTTGCCAAGTTGTGAGGGTGACACACACGTATAAAATTTTTCTGAATATCTAAAGCTGGGTTTACAATTTCTGTTAGTATTGCTGAAGACTGTGGGAAGAATCTAAACTTGGCACTACCCACACATAAGGTCACATTGTGCCCATCAATTTATTTTGATCTCAAGGAAGGCGTTTTGGAGCAGTGCTCAAGAAATAGCTCAACCAAAAGAACATTTATATTATATAAAAATGAACTCCAGTGATTCAAATTTATTAACCTCACTTAGTACAGTGATTTCAAAATAGAGAAAAACCTCTAACAATTAGAAATTCTACCCGAATTTTTGCAAGAAATAGCTGAATTGTAGAATAATGTTGTATTACCTCCAAGTACATTTAGTAATTTGGATTAGGGAAAGAGGCAGGTATAGCCAAGTCTATACCAGTAATGATAGTAGTTATTGCTAGTTGACAGATATTCATTGAATGCTTGCTACATGCCAGGTATTGTTTGAGGTACTGAGGATACAGTGGTGAACAAACGTGTGAATCATGATGATAAGAAGGAATGTTTATTCAGACCTAACTATGGTCCAAACCCTGAGCTAAGTGTTCTGTCTTCATTGGCTCATTCACTCACTACATACTCTGTGAGCTACCATCATTATTCCATTTTATAGATTCAGAAACTAAGTTTCTGGGAGGTAAGCAACTCACCCAAGGTCATAAAATCCATTAAAGTGGTGGAAATTGGACTCTTATCAGGCTTGTAAGGTTCTAGAAGTAACACTGTAATTGAAATGTTTCATAGGTAGGGAACTAGGCCATTTCAAATCTTGCTAACTCTGTTTGCTTAAGCATTCCATTTTTACAGTTGTTGTAAAGGTAAAATTCGATACAGTCCTACTAAAGCTTCAACAAAATATAAATCTAAATTAGTGGAGCCCAACCATTGAGTTTTCATCTTGATACTAACAACTCAAGCTCATAGATCTAGAGAATATATACATTTAACCTCTACCTTGGCCAAACTGTTTACCGCTTTAATTCAGTTTTTCATGGATTCATTTGCCCACTACCTTTTGTGACTGTGATATCTGCAAAGCACCTGTACTATTATTTACTTTAAGTTCATTCATTATTTTTGTCTAATGTTTTAAAGGAAATTTAATATCACTAGTATAAATAAAGAACCTTTCATTCATTGAACACACATTTATTAAGTGCCTAACATGCACTAGGCAGCAGGGAGATAACAGTGAAAAACAGCAGACTAAAGAGATGAAAAGCCACAAAAGGAGATTGCCAGCTGGTAGTAAGGTGACTGGGAGGTAATGAAATAGACTCAAGACATTTGTAAGCCATATGTAGTCTGCTTCACCCGCCTCACCCCATACTCCCACCAAAATCCTACAAATAGCTCATAATCTCATCCAAATATCTATCTGGGGGTAGTTTGAGGGTCTCTCTCTCTCTCTCTCTTTTTTTTACATTTTTATTTCAAGTACCAAGATTAACAAAGATGCACAGTAAAAACTGCAGCAAATAGGTCAGAATTAATCAGGCCTGGGGTGGAGGGCACAGCGATGCTTTGCTGTTTTTTTCTTTTAAGCCCCCAAAAGTTTTGCAAAGTACTTTTAATTTTATATACAAGTCTAAAGCACCGAATAAACATAAGCCAGTTTAAATGCATACTGAAGCTTCTATGGGTATTTACAGCTTCTTTATAACACTCCCACGTGATCTGCACTCTAAAGGAGATCAACTTCCGGCGGATCCACCTACAGGGAGCCTCCGCCTGTAGCTCTGGACCTGGTCGCCAGGTTTTATCGATTGCTTTTGCCTCGGCAGTGTGCCCAACCCGGCAGACTCGCCTGGATCGACTGCTTCGGTCTGGCCCCACCCAGAGCGCGGGAAAGAGCAGTTTTTCAAGCCGGCCTGGGGTTGCGGCGATCGCCATACTCTTAACAAAGCCAAGCAGCCCCCTCCTTTCACACTGCCGACCACCTAAGGCCTTCCGAGTCACGCGAGTGGAAGTAAAGAAGCCGAAGCCGGCGCCATGTCGGAGGCTTATTTCCCGGTGGAGTCGGGTGCGCTGGGGCCTGAGGAGAACTTTCTTTCCCTAGACGACATTCTCATGTCCCACGAAAAACTCCCGGTGCGCACGGAGACCGCCTTGCCTCGCCTCGGCGCCTTCTTGGAGCGGAGCGGAGGCCCCGAGACTCACAACGCGATCCCTCAGGTACATCCTTCGGTATTGCTTCCCGCCGGTAAAGACTACAGCTCCTGGCGGGCACCGCGTCGCCCGGCGCGGCCCACGGCGTCCTCTGGGATTTGTAGTTTCCGGGGCAGGACGGGCCATGCCCCGGAATGAGTTCTCCCCTCCTGTCTCCTAGCGCCTAAGTGGAGGTGTCTTGGCCTGGCGCTTGCCACCTAGGCGGAAACTAAACTTCTCGTAGGTTTTCTGACTGCTGCAACACTGATTTCATTTTTGAAATTGTCCAAATTCAGCAATCTTTTCCCCCCACATTGAGGTGAATGCTATGAATAGGCTGGTACTGAATACTTGAGGAGATCAGGGTTACAATCTCGTTTACCTTAAAACAGAGCATGTGCTAGATCTGGAAACCACAAATTGTTAGATGCACTCCTGCGTAATGGTGACGGTGTCAAAAACCATTAACTGAGGATTTAGTGCCAGTAAGGGTGGGAGTGGGGGAGGTAACCTTTTCCATCTATTACCCCTTTAAACCTTCAGCAGTCTGTAGGTATTGTTACAAACGAGGACACTGGAAAGGTTGAGTAACTTGTCTGGTCCCACAGTAATTGGCCATTGGAACCTAGGCCTGTAAGACTTAAAATCCAAATTCTTTCTAGGAAAGCATGGCCTATAATGGCCATGATTGGTTTCCTCTTTAACCTGTTTCATTTGGGGGGTTGTTCTGTTTGGTCTGTTTGTTTTTAGTTTTTCTTTTTTATATGCTGTATGGTGGGGCCACATTTTATTCTTTTTCCATGCGACTATCTCATTATTGGAGCACCATTTGTTGGGTTTTCTTTTAGGGGGAGTGGGGTGGGGGGAAGGGCACAGCCAGAATCATACCCAGTTCTCCCCCATGGCAGATGGGAATTCTACCACAGAACTACCTTGTTTTGAGTTAATTTTTATCAAAATATTACGTACACAAGTTTTGTTTGTTAACACTAATGCTGTGCTGGTTTTGAAGGATGTATGTCCCCTAGAAAAGCCATATTTTAATCTAAATCCCATTTCATAAAGGCAGAATAGACCCTATTCAATACTGTGTGTTTGAAATTGTAATCAGATCATCTCCCTGGAGATGTGATTTAATCAAGAGTGGTTGTTAAGCTGGATTGGGTGATGACTTGTCTCCACCCATTTGGGACTTATAGGACTCCATAGGTTTCTGGAGTCCTGTAAGAGAGGAAACATTTTGGAGAATGAGAGGTTCAGAAAGAACAGCAGAATGACATAGCCACGAGAAGCAGAGTCCACCAGCCAGCAACCCTTGGAGATGAAGAAGGAAAATGCCTCCCGGGGAGCTTCATGAAACAGGAAGCCAGGAGAAGAAGCTAGCAGATGACGCTGTGTTCGCCATGTGCCATTCGAGATGAGAGAGAAACTGTGACTGTGTTCACCATGTGCCTTCTCACTTGAGAGAGAAACCCTGAACTTCATCGGCCTTCTTGAACCAAGGTGTCTTTCCCTGGATGCCTTTGATTGGACATTTCTATAGACTTGTAATTGGGACATTTTCTTGGCCTTAGAATGGTAAACTAGCAACTTATTAAATTCCACTCTTTAAAAGCCATTCCATTTCTGGTATATTGCATCCCGGCAGCTAGCAAACTAGAACAGGTGCTTTAATATTTTTACAGGTGTCATGAATTTATTTTTTATTTTTTAACTTTTTCATTTTAAAATAATTTCAAACTTACAGGACACTTGCAAAAATAATATAAATCCCGTATAAAGAATTTCAACTTACCCAGATACCCAGAACTACCAAATTTAGCATTTTGCCACCTTTGTGGTATTTGTCTATTTTCTGAACATTTGTGAGTAGATTGCATGCATCATAATCCTTCCCAGTGCATTGCCTATGAACCAAGGATGTTCATTTATGTAATCATCTTAAGTACAGTTATCAAGTTCAAGAAATTTAACATTTATATAAATGTTACATCCTATATCCTGACTTTTTATGTTCCAATAATGTAATTTTGAACCTTTTCTCTTCCATACCTTGATCCTATCCAGTAGCATGTATTGCATTTAGTTGTCATCTCTTTAGTTTCTCTTTCTTTTGATTTTTTTTAATTAGAGAAGTTGTAGTTTTACTGAAAAATCATGCATAAAATACAGGGGTTCCATATTCCACTCTATATTAACATCTTGCATTAGTGTGGTACATTTTGATACAATTGGTGAAAACACATTTTCTATTTTTTTGTGTATGGAAACATTTACAATGTAAATTTTCCCATTTCAACCCCTCCTGAGCATACCATTCAGTGAGATTAATCACATTCACAGTGTTGTAGAGCCCTCCTCACCATCTATTACTAGAATATTCTCTTCACCCCAAATAGAAACACTATACTCATTTTGCATTGACTCCCCACTTTCTATACCATTTACCACTGATAATGTACTCTATATCGCTATAAGTTGACATATTCTCTGACATTTTCTTTGTGGTTACCAAAGGGCTTAAATTTAACATCCTAAATCTATAACAATCTCATTTACTTTAACACCAACTTCAATAGAATACATAAACTATGTTCCTATACCACTCCATCCCCCCACCTTTATATAGTTCATGTCCTGTCACAAATTACATAGTTATACATTATGAGTCCCAAGCCATTGATTTATCATTCCATTTTATGCATTTGCCATCTAGATTCTATTCGAAATAAAAAGTAGAGTTAAAAAGTAGGTCTATTAGCTAGAGTTCTCTAGAGAAACAGAATCAGCAGGAGATATTCGTAGATAAAAATTTTATAAAAGTGTCTCATGTAACAGTGGGAATATAGAATCCAGGGTCTGTAAGGCAGGCTGCAAACTGGCAACTGATGAAGGTCCTCAACAAACTCTCAGGAGAGGCTGGCTGGGCAACCATAGGACTGTAAAGGTCCAAGGTCTGTAGGGCAGACTGTGAAACTGGTGACTCCAACAAAGGGTCTGGACAATCTCCACAGGAGAGGCTCACTGGCTGAAGCAGGAAGAGTCTCTTCTGAATCCTCCTTAAAAGCCTTCTGGTAGGGGGAACAAATGTTAAAATAAATTTAGTTTGAAATGCTAGTGATAAATGAAAGCAAGGGGTAAGGGGTATGGTAGGCATAATCTTTTTTTCTCTATTATCGTTTTATTCCTTTTTCTGATGTCTTTTTATTTCTTTTTCTAAATCGATGCAAATGTTCTAAGAAATGATGAATATGCAACTATGTGATAATATTAAGAATTACTGATTGTATATGTAGAATGGAATGATATTTTAATGTTCTGTTAAGTTTTTTAATTAATAAAAAAGTTTATAAAAAATTGATTATTGAAATGAAAATGCATTTTGATAGCATGTTACAAATTTTAAGGGTTAAAATGCCTTGTATTGGAGTCACATTTACATTTTTACTATTTTTTTTAAGGGGACATAAGCATAGATTATTGAACTCTTTGGGGGGCCAACATTTTTCAAATTGAGTATATAGTATGTCATCATGTTAGGTTCCTTATCACATAGTTGTCAAAGGAAACTGTTCATATTAAAAAAAAAAGAAAGAAATGATCCTACTAAGTTCTATTGTAACTTTTAATGGAAAATGTCCACATTTATGGTACTTAAATAATGTTTTTATGTTATCACTTTTCTTTTTATAAAGCCCTTTCATGGATGTGGTTTGGATGTTTTGTGTATTAACCTATCACTTTCCACTTTGAGACTATTAAAGTACTCTATGAAATGA
>PVIY010014499.1:0-47027 GCA_004026745.1 Myrmecophaga tridactyla
TTTAAAAAACACATACCGTTTTCCAGGACATAAACCTAGTAGTTAAAGGTATTAATATTTACAAATTATTCTATGAATATAATACAACCTTAATCAAAATTCCAATACACTTGTTTCAAATCTGACTAAAGTTCATTTGAAAATTATACATGTCAGAATGACCCAAAAAAGTCCTGGATTGGGGGAAACACCAAAAGACTAATGAGAGAGTAATCTGCCTTTCTGACTATTAAAATGTACCCAAACTCTAAATAATTAAAACTGTCTCCAAAATAGACATAATTGAATAGACCTAGAAATTCAGAAACAGACCCACACATGAGAAATTCTGATATATAAGAAAGTTGGAATTTAGAATCGAGAGGAAAGCTAGGACTATTCAATAAAGAATCTAGGAATAACTAATAATTTGGGGAGAAGCAACATGAATTCCTTATGGGTTAAAAAGTTTCATGTAAAAATACTAGAAAAATATGTATAAATGTTGATATACAATTTAATAGGTAGAAAACTAAGTACAGAGTTGCTCTGCAACCTGAAGAGTTAAAAGCAGTGACACGAAAAGACATTTGTACACTGATGTTCATAGTGGTACTATTCATAATTGCCAAAAGATGGAAACAATCCAAGGGCCCAGGAACCAATCAATGGATAAACAAAATGTGGTAAATACACACTACGGAATATTATGCAGCAGTAAAATGAAGCATATGAGAACATGGATAATCCTACAGGATATAATGCTGAGTGAAATGAGTCAGACACAAAAGGATGGATACAGTATGATTTCACTATACTATCATGATTCTGGTCAAGAGAGCAAACTCTCTCCAAATAACACTGCCCAGGAAGAAAATCTGTACTCATACATAGCAATGAACTAGATGTTGCTTCTCTGCAGCTAGAGCATGCAAATGACTTCACAAGCAAGGACTTCCATGTTTCAGTTTTTCAACATTGACCATTCATAATAGAGATTCTTTTGAAAAAAAAAGGAAAAAAGAAAAACTAGCCCCTTAACAGAGAGAGTAGGAAAAAAAAAATAAGGTTGCCTTATGATTTCATCCTATCAAGTGCCCATGGCATGATAGCTATAAGTTTGCTCCAAAAAAAAAAAAAAGACAGCCTTTCTTCCCCAATCTCTAGCAAGCCAACCACGATCCCCCTAAGATGTCTTTACAGGACTTCAAAAGTTCCCATCCCCAGGATCCCCTAGCCAGAAAAAAGACCCTTTAGGCTCTGAGCAACTCGTCAATCACAAAGAACACAGCAACCAAGCAGTAAAGAAAGAACAAGATTTCATGTTTTTTTAAAGGGTCTTCTACCTTTGGCTCCAAACCCAAAGGATTCATCAGAAAGTTCTAGAGCTAAGAGCTTGCTTATCAGAGGAGGGAGTTAAAAATCAGTACTGATTCATCCAGCTGGGCAACACCATGGAGAAATCAAACTGGGCAGAGATGCAATAGATTTGAAAAGTCATTCGCAAGGCAAATCTTTGTATTATGTGAGACTTAAAGTCCTAGGAAGCGTGCCAAAGAACCCATGAGTGAATTCTGAGACTCTGCACCTTGGACGGGCAGGAGGACACCAGCTATTGCCCCTTTCGACTTCTCTGCTGGGAGCAGTAACGTTCCCAAACTCATCTTTGAGACAAGTTACAGGCTGCAAAGAGACCATTTCAATGTACGCTGTGCTATGTTTTCAAAACACAGAATGTTTGTGCATCTTTTGCTGACAAAAAAGTCTCATCATAATCATTTTTCTCTCCATAATATATTGAAATATCTTAAAACTTACCTGAGGAAGATGGTATTATGGAACTACTGGAGCAGGTGATTTCAACCATCCTTCAAAAGCTACTGTTTACTGTATACGATAACCTATCATACTGGGCTAAATTATTTGTTTAATTATTAGGGAGTCTACAATGAACAGAAGTGATGCTGTTTAAAAAATAAATAAATATTTATATAAAATTTTTATTAAATACGTATAAATATTTATATAAAATTTGCCTTTGCATGAATGGTACCAAAGCAAAATTTTACTAAATTTTACAATTTAAAACTTCCAAATGGCAAAAAAACAATCCACAGACAATAGAATTAAAAGGCAACTAAACCAGAAAACATTTTCAACATATGATGTTCAAGAGATTAATATCCTTACTATTTAAACATATTAAATTTCACAATACATATAAACAACCTAGTAGAAAATTGAATAAAAGGCATAAACAAGATATTCACATTTAAAAAAATGTAGATAAGCAGTCAATAATCACATAGAAACATTGAAAGCCACCAGTAATCAAAGAAATATGTTAAAACACAAAGAACCACCACTTTTACCTATCATATTATTATAGTGTTCAAAAACAGCATTGTCACAAAATATGGGGAAATAAACAGGCATTCTCAACTACTGTAGGTAGGAATATAAATTAAGAAGGTCTTTTTAGACAAGTAGGAGACTTGGGTTTCATTCCCAGCCCATGTGCTTCCCAAAACCAACAAAAGAAACCAACATAAATAAACCAAAAATTCAACAAATGGTGCTGCGACAACGGCATACTCCCATGGAAAAAGAATGAAACGTGACCTCACCATACAGCATACCAAAAAAAAAAAAAATTATGGAGAAACTTATACGTACTCACATGTAAACCCAGTCCTGGAAAAGCAGAGTTTCTCAAACTTGTTTGTGTATCAGAATCACCTGGTGGGCTTGTTAGACTACAGTTTGCTGTATTCCAAACCCCCAGAATTTCCAATTCAGAAGGTCTGTGGTGGGGCTTTAGAATTGCATTTCTGACAAGTGCCCAGGTGAGGCTGATGTGGTGTGGGGACCACACTTGGAGATCCACCGTAATGAAGCATTGCCTAGTGACAAAAGCAAATCACAATAGCGTAGAGATAACGCCATCCAGTTCCCCTACATACCTGCTGGATGCACAGGAAAAAGCTCTGCAAGGATAAGCACTAAAATACTGACAATGGTTATTTCAAGCTTAAGGATGTTTTTCATTTTTATGATCAACATGAGTTATTTATAGAAAAGTAATTAATCAGGCCCGTCGCCCTCTAATAAGCTAATTTTATGAATCCCACATGTGCCTGAGCCCTTTGGTGCAGACTCTGCTATTGCCTTGATTCAAATTTGGGGCCAGACTCATCAATTTGGTTTGTTATTATTATTCACAACAACTTTTTAAGATATTCTTCACTTATCATACAATTCACCCTTTTAAAGTATATACTTCCATGGCTTTCAGTACGTCCACAGAGTTGTGCAATGAATACCACAATCAATTTTAGAACATTTTTATTACCCCAAAGAAAGCCCATACCTGGCAGCAATCACTCCTCATTTTCCTCCAACCCTCCCTCCGCCAGCCCCCCCCCCCCTCCTCTGGCAACCACTAATCTTTGGACTTCCTGTCTCTATGGATTTGCCTTTTCTGGATATTTCATATAAATAGTATCATACAACATGTAGTCCTTTGTGACTGGCTTCTTTCACCTAACACTTTTTTTTTTATACAACATCCTCATATCGCATGCCCTACTCAAGCAAAAGGCAAAGCTCCACCTTAAAAAGAATCCATATATGTGGAGTAAAAAATCTGAGGTTTGATCCATTCGGTAGCACTCCTTCCTTCACCTGGATATTTTTAGCTTACAGCTGTTTTTGCTCCCGTTTGGGACTAGCTGAATTTTGAGACCTAAGTCATCATCCAATAGACACGCTGAAAAGGAAGTACAACTCCACCATAAGAGGGCAAGCCCACGACCCAGCCCCTTGCTAGCTCTGTGGCTCCAAGCAAGCTGCTTGCTTGCTCTGGGTCCTTGTTCCAGAACTCCCATGAATTAATGCATGTCCGCCGCTCAGGCAGCCCGGGTACTCCATACATGCTCAGCACATGTTAGCTATTAGAGCATTATTATAACGGTTAATTGGGTTTCAACACGCGGCAGTCTCTTTGTCCTGGAGCTCTAATACGGTCACTGAAGCAGATGCCTGGAATAAATAAAGCAAAATCTTCCCTTATGAAAATATACCCTGCTCCCTTCTTTTAGGAATTGGGAGGTGGGGGTGAGGGGAAGACTTTTGGCTGACTCCAGCCCAAGCTTTTGCTTGCCTCACGCCAAGAGTTTACACTTAGGTAGGGCATTGGGAAGTTATTAGATCAGGGCAGATCATAATAATAATATCAATACCAGTAAATATATATACATAATTAGCATCAACTCTGTTATAGACACACTGCTCCCAAGGAGTCATCTGCAGCTGTTATTCAATGCAAGACCTTCTCCGGGGCACCAGTAACGGCTGTGGGCTCCGGAACTGGTGGTGTCTGGGCAAGTCTGGGACAATTGTATGCGAAGAGAAGAAATCCACGATGCCGCATGGCACAGCAGGGATCCAGCCTTACCAGTCAACACTGGGATGGGACACAGGAAAGTTAGTGGCTCAGATGCTTTCCTATGGTGTTTAGGGTCCTTGACTCATTGTTTTTCTCTCTAACTCAAAGGCATTGCAGCACTCGACTTTTAAAATTCAGCCTGATCAATCAACAGCTTCTGTGAGCAGCTGTGTTATAGGGTTGGCAGAATTTGACTTTCTTTTTCTCTGGGGAGATTTCCATTTGAGGAAGATACATACAATGTTTAAAACTGCCTGGATCCTCCCCTTCTCCTTTTAGGGGTTGGTGGGGGTGTTGATAGAGGTATAGGTCAACTTCGTTAGCCTAATCTGCACGGTGGCTCCAAGATGGGTTGTGTTCCCCAGGGCGGAGTCTGCGCTGCGGCGCCCCCTTCTGGCTGGAGCCTCACCGGAGCACCCCACTATCCCCAGCTGACCCCAGCACTCTTCAGCAGGCTCAAGATTATACTGTTCCCAGGGGGGCAAGAAAAATTCTCGATACTCTTTTCCTCTCATCCTCCCTTCCATCCTCCCTCCGCCCCACGCTTGTTGCTGGGCAGGTGGCTGTAGTTATGCTCCTATAGTATTGGCTTTTCTTTTTCTTAATCCCCAGGAACTAGACTAATTATTGTGAATAGCTGGTAACCTGCAAGTGAAATTCGCCAGCCCCACGGTGCACTATAAGCTAATAAAAAATACAAAATGCTAACATAAGATTTAAGAAACCAGCAGCCATGGGCCCATTCAGGACAGGGACAAAGAATTCTTAAGTGCCTCAGAAATCTCTTAGTATGTTTCTATAATGCCATTTAGTAAAGCAAATGTTGACCTTTGCTTTACGTACAAAAAAGCTAACATCATGTTTAGCATGTGTTGTTTTCTCTAATATAATCTGAATAAAAGAAAGTGTATGATTATATCTTGCCATCAAAAAAGTTAAAATCATCAAGATTTAGTCATTTGAAAAATGTACACCGATCAAATGGCCCATTTCTAGTGACTAAGAAATAACTGAAGTGTTACTGTACTTACTTTAATGAAATGCAAAAGTGCCATTGTTTCCCTTGGGTCATTACAGTTTCTTGTTATTAGCGCCTTTCAGAAAATTAAAAAATTTATGAAACTCAGTAATACATAATTAATATTTTAAGACATTTCCCCATTCTGCTAAGCTTCTCCTTTGCTGAGTATGAAACTGATTCCATCACGTTTCCAAAAAGATGGTGGTGTATCTTTTTACTCTTGGCACTGGAAAAATGTTTCTTAGGGTCCTTGAGGATGGATATAATTATATTTATTTATTCAAAACAAATAAAGTTGAGACTGCTTGGCTGTACAAATAATTGCCTCCAAGGGTTAGAACAAATTGCTTGGTGACATACTGTGTTTATAAATGCAGGGATAGAAAACAAATGCATCAGCTGGTTTTTAACTATTTTAGGTAGAAGGGCTTTTGGAAGCACTGACCACAAAGCATTATTGTGAAGATTAAGTTTATTTTATTTTTATTTCTTCAACAAACACTTGTGTGTGCTTACCCTGTGCCAATCACTAACCTAAGGCTGCATATTAAATAGTAACTAATTTTTCACTGTTATTAAATATTAACTAATTTAATCCTCACAACAGTGCTTTGAGTTATCTTCACTTTATAGAAAAGTAGGACACTCACTGCCTCATGTGCAGGAGTTGCCCAGACACTTTACAAATTTGGGGGCCCTTTCCTCCCAGCTTACCCTGACTGCTCCAGGTGAGAGGTGGATGATTGCAACGTCAGCAGGTGAAGGTCTAGGAGAAAAGTTGGATGTTCCTGATTTACAATGGTTTTAGAACCCAGATAGCAAAGGGGATACATCTAGGTCAGTCTTTCTGCTATAATCCTGATCAAGGGAAATTACGACCTTTCGAAAGAATAGCTGACGAGTAGATGGATCACAGATTTTGTTAGTGGGGATAATATAAGCATCGGTTCTCAAATCTCAGTGACTTGCCAAATATACTGCAATCGGAGAAATATAGACAGAAATGGTTTACTATTTAAAATGTCTGAACCAGCTGATTTTTTTTTCATCAATCTGTTGAAAGTGTGCTGAGAGAAACAGCTGCTGTAAATGTGCGTGTGTGTGTGCCCAAATAGGGGCCTATGTTGGTTGGTTCACTGGTAACCATCTGGCCCCAGAAGGGCTGTACATGCAGAACTTCCACTCGCAGCCCCAAGGGCAGAGAAAAATTGACACAAGCATTTGAAATTAATCAGCCAACAAATATATACTGAGTACCTGCTAGAGGTGAGAATTTAGCCTAAGATACTGAAGAAAGGTGCAAAGAAATGTAAGACACAAGGGCCTTCAAGAGGCTTGCAGTCCAAGAGAGAAGAGAAGACAAAGACGTAGTAAAGATAACCAATGAAATGAGTAGGGAGGTGTAATACCAAGGGTGGGATAAAGTCAGTAACTCCTTAGAGGATGGAGAGAGGGGCAAGACCACAGAGGACTGGGCTGGACTGAGCTGGACTGGGCAGGACTGGGCAAGAGTACTTGGGAGCATGGCTGAGCTCCAGGGACTTAGGCTGGACCACACGGGAGGCAAAGGATTCAGCTTAGCAAGGAGGGGCGAGGGCAGTCCTGGCTGGTTTCCTCATTATCACTGCAGTACACATTGCTATGAGCCCCTCAGTGTCATTTATGTTTCTTCTATTTAAGTAGAATAATCCAGATGTAATTTTTCTGCCTATAATGCTCTGCTCTTTTGCCGTTATTTCGTGGCTTAGTTTCTCTTTGTGTGCTTCATCCATCTCGTAAGTGGCTCTGTTTACTTTGCTCTCTCACTCCCTTTATGTCTCATGAATAACAAAATTATAGAAACAGATCGAACACATTTGAAATAATTCACATAGTAGCGAATCTTTCGGGTTGTCTGTCTCACAGGCCTTATCCCTTTATCCTCTCTCCTTTCTCCTTTTCCCACTGTGCCTCAAAATATTAATGGCTAATGGGCTGTCGCAAAATAGCTTTCCTCTCCAAAGAAATGGCACAAGAAAGAGCTCAAATGAAAGTTGCAATATATGTTTCATTGTACCTTCCAGGTCTTCTGGTGTTGAAAGAAAGACTTGTGTTTTCCCTAGTACTCTGTCTGATTTAGGCATATTGGAAGTACAGCACCTGATGGGAGTTTATTGTCCCAGGTCTGGGGTGCCGAGTGTGCTACTTGAATGGAACTTCATCAACGCAACCATGTGGGAAACGAGAAGAAGCTGGGAGGTGGTAGGTAGGCGAACTGACCCACCTGTTGGGTTACCTCCCAGGGGTCCAGAAGTCCAATAATGGGTGTCTGAGGGGACTTTCACTCATCAAAGGGTTCCATCTGGGCAGAGGACATGTCAGCTAGTGGCTTCAGGCAATGGGGATTGTCATGAGCAGGCCACACCAACATGGTTCTGGAAGATTGGACCATCCAATATCCCTTGACTGAAGATGTGGAAAATGAAATCAGGCACCTGGGGGAAAAGATGCTGACAAGAGAAAGATACGACATCCGTGCCCCCAGCAGTGGTCTGGGTTCAAGGCAAAGCGCCAGGCTCACTGGGAATATGGTCACAGGAAAACATGACTGGAGCAGCAGTGTGGGAAGGAGTAGCTGAACCCAAGGATGCCAATAATAAGCCACAGGCACCCCAGATACTGGATCCCAAGCAGTGGGACTACTTCCATACAGTATTGATAGAGTAAGGCCACCCACTGGGTCAGAATTGACTTAAGAACAATGAGGTGGGAAGATTTTGCAAGAGCAGTTTGGAGACCTTGGGTTAACAGGTCAGGGCCAGCATCACTTTCAAGCTACACCATGAGTTAGTTTGTTTGTTTATTTATTTATTTATTTATTTTTGGCATGGGTAGGCTCCAGGAATCGAACCCGGGTCTCCAGCACAGCAGATGGGAATTTTGCCACTGAGCCACAGTTGCCCGCCCAGGTGTATATTTTTTTCATTGAAGTATAACATACATATCGTCAAGGGCATACATCTTAGGTGATATACTTTTACATATGTGCACACCTGTGTAAAACACTATTCAGCTCAAGATACAGAACGTTCCCAGCCCCCAACAGGTGCCCTCCTTCCCCTTCCCAGTCAGTGCCCACCCAGAAATAACCACCGTTTTGATTTATATTATCATCTATGAGTGTGACTTGCTGTGGACTTATGCAAGGTGCACTCTTCAGAGTCTGTCTTCTTTCACTGAACATATCTTCAAGACCCTTCTGTGTTGTTCCCAGCTGCTGTAATTTGTTCATTTTCGCTGTTATGTAGCATTCCATCCTATGACTCTATCACAGTTTGCTGTTGCCAGTGGACATTTGGGTTGTTTCAGCTTTTAGCTCTTATGAATGAAGCTTCTGTGAACAGTCTTGGCCATGTTCTTTGGTGGCATAAGCACTTCTTTCTGTTGGGCATATTTCCAGGAGTGAATTGCTGAGTCATAGGGTATGTGTCTTTTAGCTTTAGTTCTTGTGCACTTTTAAAAATAATTTACCACCAGCAATTTGATAAAAGAATTGAGAAATTAGTAAAACTAACCCATAAAGAATGTTAGGAAGCTGGCACAGTCTTAGATACTTGTTTATAGACAAAGGCAATCCATCACGGCTAGCGTGGCATGTTGTACAAAACTGCACTTCAGGAAGGTGATTTGTGTGCCAAGAGTTGTATTGCACGGGCCACAATGGAGAAATGGTGGGGGGCTGACTAAGCAAATGAAATGCAGCACTGTCACTTGAGGATGAGAGTTTACGTTTCTGCTCTGCAGTGTGTTATAAAGGTGAGGGATTGTACTTAGGAGTCAGACAGAACTGGGTTCTCATTCCTGGAGCCCTATGTTCCTGGCAGCTGGCCTTAGTCAAGCCACTTAACCTTTCCAAGCCTGTTTGCAAAACGAGGATAATCATTCCCACCTCTTTGGATGTTGTGAGGACTAAATCAGTTGAGGGATCCAAAGTATTTACTGCAGTGCTTAGCACATAAGAAGCATTGCAACAACATGTTGGTTACTTTTACATGTAAACATGGCTGAGCTGTGGTGTCCGGTTGTTTGGTCAAACACTGGACTATTTATTTATAGCCAACATATATATATCCTGTTGGTTCTGTTTCTCTGGAGAACCTTTACTGATACAAACAGTATCTATTTTTTATTAATAATATACTTAGTAATAACTTAGTGATTCTTAATCATGATGATGATGATAAATAAAAATCAGACTCAGCATTTTTTAAGCTCGAGGATATCTAGCGATTATCTTGTCCATCCTGCATGTTTTACAAGTGGCACAAAGGGGGTAAGGAACACCTCCTGGGCCACACAGTATACACCTGCCCACTTCATTGTGTAGCTTTCTTTCTTCTCAACAAACCCTTCAGTTGGCTTGTTAAACCCCATATTAAAAGTCTCCTCTCCCTGAGGTGGCAGTAGGTCCCTTTGCTCTGGGAATCTGGGTCCAGGGGTGTTTGGTCACCATCCAGGTGTCTGATGGAGCAAACGCAGGAGACAAACCCCTTACAGGGGCTCTATATGGACAGCAGTACCCTCCGCGATGTCCATGTACTAAGTTGTCAATCACAGGGAAGTTGCCTTCATAATTGTTTAAAGTTATTTTATGAAAACATAAGCCCAGGTCATGCTGAGCCCAGTCCACTGGCTCATGGCCCGGTGAGTGAGCCCTCCCGCAACTGTGTGGATGGAGAAACTGTTCTGTCTACTCACCCTGCGAAGCACACTCCCCTCCTCCCGCAGCCTGCCCTGTCCCCGTCATCACATTCCTGGGTCTTCCCAAGCCAGGATGTCTGCAAATAAAGGCCAACACCATGAAGTGACACTCCCTGGAAGAAGGCATGGGGCATCCTGCCTCGGAAGTGGGCTCACGTACACCCACAGGGTGTCGCCCACTGTCAGGTGGTCCCACCGTGCAAAGGGCCTGGGAGCCAAAGAGCAGGGCCGGAATGAGTTTGTCCTGCAACCTCATTGGTTCTCAACCCTGCTGGCTCTGTTGCACTGGACACATCTTCATGCTAAAGCACCGTATCCCTATCTTTAGAATTTTTGGATGGAAAAGGAGGTTAGAGATGCTTAAACCCATGTTTATCCTGTGGGGGGTGAGGAACTGAAGACTTGCCCACATCTTGCAGCTCTTTAGTTGCAGGTGGACGTGAGAACCCAGGTATCCTGACTCCCGGAGCAATGCCCTGTCCACTGCAAACCACCTCCCCATCCCTCAAGCTTTCTTTTTGTTAGACATTTTTAAAGGCTTTGGTCACAATGAAAGTAGCAAATAAAGTTCATTGAGAACCTACTGGGTAGAGTGCTCTTTACCTAGAGTTCTTCATATAATTTCCAGACAACCTTCTGCCATAGGCACTACCATCATATCCATTTGCAAAAAAGGAAACTGAATCTTAGCCAGATGGATAAACTAGCCCAAGTTCGCACAGCTAGAGCGTCAGAAACAGGAATTGACTCCAGATCATTCTAAATAAACGTGCACTTAGAAAAAAGTATGTTGTCGTGAAGACAATGAATTGTAGTGACCTTTCTAAATAAGTCTATAGATCTCACCATACCAGCAGATGGGAATGGACCAAGATTAAACTCAAGTCTGTCACTTCCATCACATGTGCCTGCTCTGACTAAAAGAGTTAGAAGGAAGAGAAGATTAAACTTTTCTTCATCAGATACTGTTGAATTATCTGTAGATTTTGATCCTCTGAACCTGTTCAGGCAGATAAACTCAAAGTGGTGATTCTGTATGGATATGAAAAATAACTCATTACCTTGGGATGACACGAAACATGGAAGAACTTGATTAAAACCCCTTGGAGGGTGCACGGATGGTTCAGTGGTAGAATGCTTGCCTTTCATGCGGGAGATCTGGGGTTCGATTCCCAGCCCATGGACCCCCTCCCCAGAAAAAAAGCCCTTGGAAAGAAGTGCTTGAGGATAGAGAAAGCATAGAATTCCGTGGAAGTGTTGTGGTCAGTTTTGGCCCCAGGTAGTCTAGTTACCCCCAAACATTCAAACGTGGGTATCCTGTCTCAGTCACCCCACCTTGGTATACCAGTCCCACAACAGGGAGCCAATCTGGGTGATGCCTGAGGCCCCAGCAGGAATTCAGGATGGAGAAAGGTCCTATTCAAATGAACCTGAAGGAGAAGGGCTTCAGACGGGCTTTTCAAATTATCTCAGGTGTCCAACCGCTCCTGTGTCTAATTTCCTATAGATGAATTATAGCCGCAAGAATTAACCTTTCCTCAGGGAGAAGGACAAATTACAGGGAACTTCCTATAGGCTTCATATAGACAAGGATAAGAAGGAGAAAAGGAGTGAAGTTGGCAGAACCAGCGTTAGCCTAGATGGGGCCTTTGTGTGAATCAGAAACAAGGGTCCCTTCCTCTAAAGTGGGTGTGGCTCCAGGCTAGACGTGGCTCCAGGCTAGGGCATTCGTTTGGTCAAGGAGAGTGGGGTCTAGATTTCATCTGCACTCCCCCTTGTAAAGTCACAGTCTGTACAGCTCTACATGGTGGCCCTGGAAGTTGGCTTTTCTTCCTTCCCTTCTCATTTTCTGAGTTCAAGCATTAAAAACTTAAACGAAACTATTTGTCTTGGTCAACTCTGGGGAGTGAGTCAGGGAAGGGGGAAGGAAAGAAACAGCCTTTCAAAGGGCATCCTTCCTGGAACCAGCCATGAAAGATTAAACATGCTTCTCCACATAGGGTGGTTGCTTGGTTCTTTACTAATTCATGACTTCGAGTGGATCGAGGGATGTGATTTAGCTAAGGAAATACAGGGCAAAGGGAGGGTCTGGGTCTGGATGAAACTAATACAGAAAATTCAGTCCACCTGCAAATGCCACATACAGTCTGAGCTCTTCAAAAAGAAGCGAATGTCAGTAAACTCCAGGACATCCATGTTGCTGCACCTCAATTTTTTTTTGTTTTTTTTTTTGATTTTGTGTTTTGTTTTGTTTCTTTTTGCTTTCAAATACATTCAGATAAGGAATTGACACTACATTTGTTTTTCAGAAAATGTCATGCCATATGGACATCTATTAATTCCAGGTGGCCGGTGGTATAAGTTGACTAATTTAGAAGAATTATTAAAGATCCATAATAACGCACTATAAAACTCTGTAGAAAATATGGGGGAGAAAAGTTAAAGGGACACTCAGACTCTTTCCTTGGAAAATGAGAAATGTGGCTATTATGCAATAAAGCAGTTTTTTTTTTAGCCATATCTTATAGTATTGCTTCCCTGGAAAAGGAGCCAGTGGACACTTCTAGTGGGAGACCTAAACCTTCTGGAACCATATTACTTTCACATGATTCTGGGCAAGATGCCTCGGTTCCTCACCACAGGGACCTCTCCAGAGTGTTATTTGAGCGTCCTCATGACATGGCAACTATATTCCCTCAGAGTGAGCAATCAGAGCAAGAGAGCAAAGGAGAGGCCACCATGTCTTCAATAACCTAGTTTCAGAAGTCATTTCCATAACAGCCTATTGTTTACACATCCCTATTGATGTGAGAGGGGACCACACAAGACAGGAATGCCTGGAGGCAAGATCATTGGGAGCCATTTGAAGGTTGGCCAGATCCAGTGAATGTTTGCCAATCCAGCTCTCAATTTCCATGATGCTTCACTCTCTTAGCTCTCCTCCTCCTTTCTCTGGACATTTCCTTTTCTTTCTGTTTCTGTGGTTCTCCTCTTCTGGTGCAGTGCTTCCTGTGGATGTATACATATATACACTGATGCGCTATTACTCCCTAATCTCAATATTTATCCTAGATTTCTCTTGGAAGCTCCAGGCCTGGGTTAACATCTTGCTGGGCTAGAAGGGTTGGGAAATACTTTCCACCCAGCCTGTGGAGAGAAGGAATGAGCTCATGACCTTCGTCATCTCCAGATGACACAACTTGGGCTGTGAGGAAAAGAATTGGGGACAAACACCATAGCTGTGCCTTATCTCTTGGCTGGTCATCTATCCCAGTTTGCTGGGAACTGCTGGATTTATGTCCCTTGTCCCAGTATAATTATTAACATCACTCCCTTTTACTCTCTAAAGTGTCCTATTTCGGGAGATAGATTATACGGTCACCCTATATCCCTTTTACAACTCTGGACCATGTATTGTTGTTTTATGGCATGCAAATGTTAAAAGTCATCTGCAGGCTGGATGTAGACTAAAGTAGGGTGTCAACTGCACCAGTGAAACTATTAGAAGCAATTAGATGATGGGGTTATGGAATGTTATTCTCCGAACATTTCCGTGGTATTTAACATTCTCTGGCATTTTAGTGACCTTTTATGAGGCATAATACAGGTTGAAGGACTCATTTATTCCATGATCATCATACTGTATCCAAGAGAAAACAAGAGACCCAAACCAGGTGTCCTGAGCTGAGTTGCATATTGCATTTCAGAACCTATTGACCGGATGCTAATTTCTACCATTTGCATGGAGGCCCCGTCCTATCATTCCTATCACAGTATCCATGTCAGCTCACTTTTCAGAGCAGCTGTAGCTGAAACATCGACCCCACCAATGATGGTAGTGTAATGAGGTGCAATGGGCCGGTAATTATTCTATATTACCCTGATCAAGTAACATACGGTCCTTAGTTATCACAATGAAATCCCAGTGCTTGGTTAGGAGGGGAAAAAAAATGGCCATGAATGTTGTTTAAAGGGTGTCATCACAAATGGGCTTGCAAGGCTGAAAACATAAGTGGTCTCAAGATGCTATTGTGTACTCCTATCTGGTAAATGCCTCGCAGTGGGTGCACACAGGCCTCTCTCATACACTCATTTTGAGGAACTTGATGAATAGTTCTATTTAAAAATCACCTGTAAATTGAGAATGATATTTTGATAGACAAGAGGTCTGGGGGGAGGTTGGAGGGTTGTGGGGGGCAGGAGATCTATTAATGAAATTTCAAGCTACTCAACATTCAAAGCCTCCAGGCTCACTTGCTTCAGGAAACACGGGTGCCTCCCAAACTGAGGATGCCCATGGGATGGGCCTTGGAAAGCTCCAGCCTAGGTCAACACTCACTTTTTGGTGGTGGTGGGGGGGTGCATGGTCTAGGAATCAAACCCAGGTCTCCCGCATGGAAAGTGAGCGTTCTACCACTGAACCACCCATGCACCCAACACTCTCTTCTTTTTTTGTATGCTGTATGATGGGGTCACATTTCACTATTTTTCCACATGGGTATCCCATTGTTGCAGCACCATTTGTGGAATTTTTGTTTGTTTGTTTGCTTTTGGGGAAGTGCATGGACCGGGAATTGAACCCGGGTCTCCCACATGGCAGGCGAAAATTCTACCACTGAACTACCCTTGCACCCCACCATCCAATACTCACTTTTAAATTGGCAAAATAACCTGCAAAGAATAAAACAAGCTCCAAAAATTTACTAAGCACTTATCTGAGGAAAGCTGACTAAGTTGACTAACAGCTGCTACCCTGTCATTTAAAGACATTCCACCATTCAGTTACCCCTAAAACATAGGATTGGTTCTGGACATGATTGCAGTTTGGGTTTGCCACTTGTTGGAAAATATGGACCCATAAAGTTGTAATGACCAGGAGAGATAGGAAGTAACCTATGAGTGTTTCTGCCACAAACATAGCCATGGGCAGCACGCTGATATGGCCCATGTGTGCAGAGGTTCACATGTGCATTCACACACAGACACACACACACAGCTTGTACCTTTATAGAAGCATAAGAGTAGAAACTCAGGGATTGCCATAGCCTATCACAGAGGGCCAGCTCTCAGTCCATAGAATTCCATGGTCTGTGGCTAAGTCTGCCCCTCTCCCTTCTGCCCTGCCTCCCACACTTCCCAGTGCTCTCAGCTGCTCTCTTTCTTCTTCCCCTTCTCTCCACTGCCCCAAAGGGCTGTGCCCTGATGAGCTCTATCACAGCCTCTCTTTGTAGGAAAGAGGTAGAACAGGTAACAGTTGAAATCAGGGGCTCTGGGCAGGGCTATTTTAAGACCTTTACAAGCCTTAGACATCCTTAATATTGAAGGCACCACCCCTTACTGTATCAAACATTTTTAATTATACCCACATCCCACACTAAATACTGCTACTATTTTTAAAATCTTGGAAAGACTTTTCTCATGTTATTGGTGAAATTATTTGGCTAAAAGGAACTCATACAATTTATAATAAGTTGTAATTTCACAATAATCACCAGGCAGGCTCAGGAATTCCCGCAAAATGAGAAACTCTAATTGTTTTAAAATATAACAATATCCTTATGAATTTTCAATTAACAGTAACGTTACTATCATTTACATTCTATGGATTACTCATTCTCCAGTTATCAAGTTTGAGTTCCTATTTTGGACTGAATGCGTTGTTTTTTTGTTTGGTTGATTGGTTTTGTTATTTCGGTTTCACAATTTCCACAAGCTGCTGAAGAGATTGCAGATTCCATGCACTTTGCCCATACTTCCTAAAATTGATTAAAACAGCCCTAGTCTTGGAGCCAGACAGCCTGAGATCAAGCCCCTCTAGCTGTTGAGCATATTATTTAATCTCTTGGAGCCTCAGTTTTCTCATTTGCAAATGAAGGATGTAGCGGGGACCACCCTGCTGAATGCATGGAAAGTATTTAGCACAGGGGGAGGTATCTAGCAAGCTTTCAAATAAGGTCAGCTATTATTCTTAGTCATTTGCTTTTAAACTTTTATTTTTTTACATAATAAACTTTACAATAATAATGAAGGGCATTTAAAGAAAAAAATACCCATACTTTCACAATCATTTTTCCATGTTCCAATACATGCATATATAATTTTACAGAGTCGTAATTCCTATCACATTTAAATTTTTGCATTCTGCTTTGGATCAAAAACGCTTTTCTATATTGTTTGTCTTTATATGATCATTCTTAAAAGCTGTATAACATTCAGTGATGTTAATTTACCATAGTCTTTTTAACTATTTCCATATTGTTAATCATTTGGATTATTTTCATAGGCGTAATTTATGACTATGTCATTTATATTTTTTTAGTCCATTTATATTCTTGGCCCTCTTTGCTTTTGGAGCAAAGTGTTCCACGAGGTTTCTTTCTACTCTGTGAAGAAACATTTCCTTTAATTTGTCTATAATGTAACCTGATCAACCTTCAAAGGGTTCCTTCCCTCTAGCTCTCCTCTTGTCTCTAGCCCTTAGATAAAGACTGTGAGCAAGGGAAGAAGAATAAAGAAAATCTCTTGGTCCCTTCCAGAGTTTGGCAGAAGTTCCTGTGCCTTTCACATGTGTAGGACATGATCTGGGCACACACTGTGGCTGGGCCTGGCCAAGGGAGCCTGTCATTGCCCAACCCAGCCACACTGATGCACATGTCCCCACCCCTACACAAGGCTGAATGGCCCTACGTGGTAGCAGGGTACAAAGGAATAAGCTGAGTCAGTCATTTCTTTCTTTCTCAAACTGAACACAGAACTACCAAGAAAATGAGCCAATGGCAGAGGAAGTCCAGGCTCAAAATGTTGAGGTGGAAGCTCGAATCTAGGAATCTAGCTCCACGCCCCCACCTCCTGATGTTCCTGGCTTTGCCTTGGTCCCCTCCCCCTTGAGTCTGGGCAGACTCTGTAACTTGATTCTAATCAATAGAATACAGCAGATGCGACAGGATGCATGTGATTACATATACATGGTTATGTGGTTATGTTGCATAAGATCTCCTCAACCTTGCCAAATTTGAAGCAGCACCTGGTCATGTTGGGAAGGTCCATGTGGAAGAAGCTGAGGGTAGCCTCTAGCAAAGAGCCAGCAAGAAATGAAGGCTCTCAATCTGGTAGTCTGCAAGGAACTCGATTCTGCAAATACCTACATGAGTTTAGAAGCAGATCCTTCCCCACACTAGTCTCAGATGAGACCACAGCCATGCCCCACACTTTGGCTGCATTTTTATGAGACCCTGAGCAGAGATCCAGTTATGCCCAACCGATGGACTCCTGACTCACAGAACTATGGCATAATAAATGTGCTAAATTTGTGATCATATTGTTACATGGCAATAGAAAAATAAGACTGTTGATATAGAGAGTAAATGGACAGGTCATGCCACTCCACATACGAATCAGAGTCATGAAGGCATAGAAATCAGGAGTAAGTTCAAACTTAACATGGAAAAAAAGGAATCAGAGTAGAGGTTGAAGAAGGCATTCGGGAAAGAAAAGAAACTTGTAAAAAGCTGAGTTCCATTAGTGGTGGACCAAGACCTAAGGACTTCTGAGGTTTCCAGTTTTCAGGGTTGCACTGCCCAGTACAATAGCCACTGGCCATTAGATTTAAATTTAAATGGACTAAAATTAAATAAAATAGAAAATTCAATTCCTCACATGTGGCTAGCGGTTACTGAATTGGTGTACAATTGCATGTTTCCATCATTCCAGAAAGTCCTACTGGCCAGAGCTGCTACAGAAGCTCCCAGGGCTGCCTGAGTCAGTCCCAGTTCCTGAGAGGCTGGTTCTGCCACTGTTCCTGCCTTTTCGTAAGGTGCACTTCATCTTTTTCTGGTTTGCTGAGCCGATAGGTCTTTACTGTCAACCTTCCATAACAAGGTAATCTAAGCGCATCTTCACTCTTGGCAACCCCAGTTCTTCCACCCACTGCCCCAGACAACCTCCTTTAAGACACTTCTTCAATGACAAAACCCACCATTCCACCTCATCCAACACATCACCCCTCCTGAAACTTCCCTTCCTGTCACCCCAGCTACTTTTACCTCTCCCCACCTGCCCTCCATCCTTTGGGGGGTAAATCAGGGGACATTCTAAATATCAACTGATTTTGTTCCTTTGTTAGTCCTTCAGGGATGAATGTGGGGTATAACTGTTTCCCTGTCAGGCAACATTTCTTTCCCCATGTGGCCACTGTGGCTCTGGCTGAGTTACGGGGTTTGCTTTCCCCGTTAACCTTTGCCCAACCAGGCATGGTTAGCTCATTAACCATTTTGCTGTACCTTTAAATCAGTCACCAGAAAACATATTCCCTTGCTGCTAGAGGTGTCTGGTGTAAAACTTTATCTCTCCCTCAGCTCAGGTAACAGGATATTAAAATATTCATATCAAGCATGCTGAAATGTTCAACTGTCAAAAACAGTAATTTTATGTCAAGTTCAGAATGAAATAGACAGTCCCACAAGGACAATTTTGAAGAATCTGCTTTTGTCAAACCTGGATGGTGGGGGAAGGTAGGAAAGCAATGAATAAGAGCAATGGAGTAAAAGGGTGAGAGCAAGTGAACAGGGGAAGGTCTGCATTTGATAGGGCTGGATTTTCACATTCAGCTCATATGTAATTCACACGTAGTAACTCAAGGAAAGCAAAATAGCAGGTGATGGATCAAATGACACATAAGCCAAGGGAATTTGCTAATTGTCCAGTACTAAAGGTTCCATTTCCAACTTAGCTCCAGTCAGAAAGAGAAGTAAGATATAAGAAATGAGAAATAAGGGAATGATGAAGAAGAAGGAGGACTGTGGAAGACTAAGGAGCAATGAAAAATTAAACTTATATTCAGCCCAGAGTTGCACATGTGCTCAATTGCTTATGTTATCTCCAGATGGTGAGGGGTGAGGTCCTCTGGGCAGGGTTTGGGTTTTGTGCATTTCTGTATCCTGCACCAGGCATGTGCCTGGAGTCGATAAATAATTTGTGTCAACAGATGTGTACAGAGAAATTAAAGAATAGTGTTAATGCAAGCTCCAGTGCACTCCCAGATTTTCCTTTCAGCTCCATCTATGGAAAATTTCTGTCCTCTCTGCCATCTGGAATATGGCTACCTTCTTTGCTAGCAACACAACCTAAATGTTAAAGAGTGTAGGTTTTGGAACCAGACTTTGGATCAAGCCTGGCTGTGCAACTTACCAGCTATGGTCCTTGGGCAAGTTACTTCATTGTCCTTGTCTTCATTTCCTCATCTGTAAAGCACAGATACGATAATTCCTACATCATATGTTTTGTGGAAATTAAATGACGTAATTTAAAATACATTTAACATATATGCTAAGGGACAATAAATATCAGCTGTTGCAGTTGTGGCAGTGGTGGTTGATGTCAAGATCATCATTATTATTTTTCCTACTATTCAAAATCCAACATGGGACACCTCCTTTAATAAATTATTCCCTTCCTTTCTAGACCACGTTTAAATTTCCCTCCTCTGACCATAATACTTTTGTCTGAATCATACCTTTTGTCACTGTGTTCACTTTCAAAACAGATATCACAATTTGAAAGTACATATAGATATCTAATTTATATATGCCCATTTACTGGATTATTGTCTGACTCATCTCTCTTTGCTAGATTGCAAGCTCCATAAAAGCAGGGGTCCTGTCTGTCTTGTTCATCTCTTCAATCACTCAAATTATATTATTTTTTTAATGGGTCTGTTTGGTTCAGATAACAGGGAAGTCCAGGATAGTGTTGCTGGATCCAGAGGTCAAATGAAGTTGTCTAGTTTCTTTTACTCTTTGTCTCTCAGCTCTATTGTCAGACGCTTTTTCTCCCCATATAGCCTCTGGAAATTCCAAAGAAAGACGCACATAGTTTTAGGAAATCTCTGTGAAAAGTCCTAGGGCAGACTCTGATTGGCCCATTTGAGACAATGCTTATGCTTAAACCAATCACAAGTGGCTATGAGTGGTTGGCATATTTTAATTGGTCAGTCACGGACAGACTCCACCCCTGTGGGAGGAGGTGGAGCCAACCTCACCCAAACCACTTAAAGGGAACAGGAGTATATGGAATGGGAGTTTCCCAAAGACTGCTGTGAAGCTAAAACAAAATAACACCACTCCACTTTTTCCATGGTTCGTAGCACAAAGCAATGGCAGCATAGATGCTCAATAAATATTTTTAGAGTGAATGAATAAATGACTTGTGTGTTCTTTTCTTATCTCTCTGATGCCTAAGGAGAGGAGAGCATGAAAATTGAGGCAAGATCTATGCCAGGATACAGCAACTTACTCAAGCACCCAATCTCAGAGTAGTTTTGTATAAGCTACTTTCTCTCCTCTGAACATTTGTTCTTCTTTGTAAATCAAGGTAGGAAATAATCCCTCTATCTACAACCCTCAAGACTTCAATCAGATAACATATAAAAAATTGCACACCAAAGGGCATCGCTAATAATAGTGAGCAGCTAGCTGAGGTTTCATGTCTTAGGATCAAATATGTCTAGGAATCTCCTGCCATATTCAGCTCATTGCTAGGCACATGGAACTTGGTGGCAACAAACCCCGCTCATTCCTCTTATTTCTTTTGATGTCTGTGTAGTCCTTGCATAAACATTTTGGCTAAAGAAGAACAGTATGCATGGGGTGTGCATGTGTTTGTGTGTGTGTGTGTGCACATATGCTTAAAACCAAGATTTAAGTTGGTTTAAACCTCAGGAGTTTTCAATCTGTTTTCCTAATAAAGTTTACTCAGAAACATTGGATCAAAAGTGACTGGAGAGAGACCCCAGGGCTCTTTGTGTAAATTGAAAAGACTCCTGTGCTTGCTCCTGTTTTTATTATGGGAATCACACTAAATGTGATAATTTTTGTCAAGCGTGTTTGCTGTCAACTTCTAATTGTGCTTGTTCATAAGCAGCTGAATGGGAATGAGTCGTCTCAATCCATCTGTGATTACAGTCACCAAACATGGAAATCTTCCCATCAGATCTGAAATAGAAAAACCTCACCTTTAATAACTGCAGGTCGAGCAAATGCGAGGTTCACAGACTCTCAGAGGAAAAGAAGCATCTGCATCTTCTTTCCTCATGGTTTCCTCTCACAATTCAATGTTGTGATTTGAAGTTTGACTTGGGGCTACATCTTCTCCAGCCCAATTCCAAAAATCCTCACCCATGCTAGAGAGCCAGATGTATTTTCTGACCAGACTTATTGACCTATGCTTAACAGCTATTATTTTGAACTAAGAATCAAGCTGTTTGTTAGTCACACACATACGCGCGCGCGCACACACACACACACACACACACACAAGCATGTATTTTGTTTTATATAATCCTTATCTTAGAATAGATAAAATTATTCTCCCAGAAACATTCTAAGCTCCTTAAGGACTTCCTCTAATTTTAGAACTAGAAAAAAAATAAACTTTAAGGGCATTTAATATAAGCTACATCTAATAGATGAGTAATTTCGGGCAAGGATAAATTAAGAATAGTTATTATAGTCCAAGGCCCAGTGCTAAGCCCAAGACAGATGCTTATTAAATCCTTGCTGGTATGAATCTGAGTTGAATTTTAGCCTACTAATACTTTTGAGAATAGTTGGAGATTTGTCACAAAAAAAATACAGACATCAAAGTTGGTGTGGTATTTGCTGATGTCTTGGGAATGAGATAAAATGGATGGCAGCAGTGCAGTCCTATATGAAATGTACAAGACTGCTAGGTGCTGACTCACATCTCAACTAGACACAACATTCCAACTGAGCCCAGACTTAAACTGGAGCTTTGTAGACACAGGAGAGTAAGGGGGGTGCAGGTTTATGAACACAGATCCCTCCCCGAGATCTAGAAAATTCCCTGGAAGCAATCTTCTATAGGGCATTCTTCTGATCCCTTTTTTTCCATGCCCTTGCTTGATTGTTCCCTCATACAGAAATATCCTTATTCCCTTTTACTCCCTCTCCCATGCTAGTTTCCTACCTCATCATCTCTGCATATCCAGACCTGGAGCAAAGCTGTCTTTCCCTGGAAACTTTGTCACAGTTCCGCATTCTTGAGAGCCCCTCCTTGACTCAGGCCCTTATCACTCATCATCTCACATAATTGGCCATTAAACTCCATAAAGACATATTATTTTACCCCTTTGACAGATGAGAAAACTGAGACAGAGATTAGTTAAGTAAATACTCAAGGTCACACAACTAGTCAGTGACCAAACAAGCTTCAGTCCAGATTGGTCTGCTGCCAAAGACTGGTGATCATAACCCATTCTCAAGACCCACCTTTGCTTGGATAGAGCAACTCAAAAGACTCATTGAAATGAGTCCTAGCTTATAGGAACTAAGCTATTTGCTCTGAACTGATGAGCTTATTAGGTCATTGTGGTGTGGCAATGATGCCCTTATCTTGTGGAAAGAAGGCCCCCAAACTCACAGCCTAGAGAGATAAGTATATCATGTGTTGGTGTGCTAAGAACCTGAGTCACAGAAATTCCACCACCTCTTGTCTCCCCCACAAGGTCAAGTTATTATTTTTGGAGTGTTTAGAGCCACTGTGAAACAGAAGTCCCAATTTGGCAGCCTAAACTGGGATCTGTGTAGGACTCAGGCATGTCCAGGCATTTAGGAAGAGCTGTGAGGCGGGCCTGCTAAAGGTCTATTTGCATGAGGAATCAGGAGCCTGTAGGGAAGGACTCTCCTAAGGGAGAGAAAGTCCAGTCCATCGGCTTGGGTCAGAGGAAAAGGGAGATCTGGGCACACTTCCTGTGTGACATGAGTCCCCAGCCCTTGCCACCAGGCATTTATGCCTAAGTTCAAGGGAGCAGATTCTTTACTAAAAGAGCAAGTAGAAGCAGGAAGAGCTCATTCACTAAATGTCCATAAGTCATTGAAAACCCAAGATGGCGCCCTACTGTTAGTGCCGTCTAGAGTGGCGCTACTGGTTTACCGATGCAGAAAGCCCGCTAGTCTGTGATTAGTCACAAGCAGGATGTACCAGCAGACTACGTGTGTGCCCAAAACACTTGCTCTGATTGAATACCGAATTGCCACCACCTCCTTTCACATACCTTTGCATCAAATTTAGTTTTTACATCAAATATGCCATTTTCTCAAACTGTATTTTTGCACAGTTCTTTTTTTTTTTTTCATGTGTAGCTTGTCCACCAACCATTAGGCCCTTTTTGAGCATGGTCAATGCAGTGGGACGGACACTTGCCACTCACTCAACAAAGAAGTCAAAGATGCCTGGTCTTCAGAGGTGGCTTGGCCTGAATCTCCTGGGGGGCTCGAGATGCCTGCAGGCTCACAAGTTGCCACAAGTTCTAGGCACTTTTCTCTTCTGAGCCCCTGTTCATTGAGTGGCAGCAATAGAGTTTCCAACTTTCAAAAATATACTTTTTCCTGTTGTCAAAGGCTACAAGGACCTCACTCAGATTTGAAAAGCATCCTAGTCTTTTTGTGGGTTTTCAAAACAAATTTACACCATCAAGTGAAGTTGCCTCTAATGTCGTTTTATGACTTTAGAAATTCCATAATGCTTAGTTTTTTCACCTCTTCTGGCCCTTTTCTAGTTATATATTTATAAGCGACTGCTAGAGGTTTACACATTGGGAAATTATAAAACACCAAGCTGTTTCATGTGTCTGAGCCTTTGCTCACACCTTTCTCCTGTGCCTAGAATGGCAATAAGAGCTGACATCAGCTGAGCACACGGTCTGTGCCAGGCACTGTGCTAACTGAGGCTAAACACCCTTAGGAAATAGATACTGTTATTACCCTAATTTTATGGAGGGAAAAACTGAGGTACGGAGTCATAAGTGACTTGGCCAAGTCCATATAAACCATTACGAGCCATTAGTTTCATAAGCCTTTAGAACTAAAACTCAAAACTGAAAGCCTGTCTGCCTGACCCCTAACCTGAGCTCTTGGATACTGACAAACTGCTTTCTGATGAAACATCCTCCAACCCCACCCATTTATCCAACTGTTGAAGTTCATTCATCCTTCAGAACCACCTCCAGAATCACCGTCTTTATGAGACCATTCCTAGCTCCTACAAATGAAAGTAACCTCCCTCTCTGGGCTACTGTGGCACTGTGGGGTGGGGGGTAGAGGGTCATCAAGGCTATTTGCTACTGTGCCTGACTTTCACATTGGTCTGTAAGTTCCCAGAGGGCAGGGAACTGGCCTTGCCTCTTTGCATCCCTCACACATCTGACATTTCATAGATGCTGGGGACTTGTTGATCAACCACTTACTGGAAGAAATGAACCACAAGCAAACAATGTACTGTCATTCGGGGGGACATGGAGCTCTTACATTTCCTCATCCTTTTGAGACTCTGCAACATGAAGCATGCAAGAGAATATTACAAAAACGATCCTCAAGGCATTGTAATTCACCTCAGAGGGTGGGTTTTGCTTCTTCTTCTTCCCCCTAGGACTACCATTTAGAAAAGGAGGGTGGCTCATAAGTTTGGGAACCATGCTCTTTGTGTATCTGCCACTAGCTCCTCTGGTACCACCATCACCAATTGTTCCCCTTCCTTATCAACACTCAGCAAATGGCTTAAATAAAAAAATCTGAGCATGCCACCAAGACAACGGAATCTAATTGCTGTTTTTCATTCAAGTTAAATGATTCTCTCCTTACAACTAACCCATAATTACGGTTCAGAGTTCATTACATCCATTCAATAATAGTGAACAATGCATTCTTTCCCTAGCATATCTAATTTAAATGGTCTTTCTAAGTGGTAGCTATGACATGGTGACAAGATAGTACATAAGCTCAGATTTCTGTTGTTGTTAAGTACAAATATTTTGATAAGTGCAGCTAATATGAGATATTTCCTCTTAGCTGGATATGATACACGTTGAAATATGACATTGGTACCATCTGTTCTTCATCATAAATATAAATGAAGTGATAATGAGCAAAACGTGTTAAGGAACTATCAGGATGATTGCACTCCGATGGTTTAATTTCGATCTTCATTAATCTAAAAATAAAACAATCTACAAACGACAAATGAACACATTTTTACTGATGCTGTGCAAGTATCTTTCAGTCTATGGACAATGTTCTTACCACTTAAAATGAGACGTGAATAATGCAAAAGAGAGTTTTTTCAAGCTCCCATTGAGTTCTCTGTACAAATCATTAACACACTTCCTGTGGGGCTGTATAAAATCCTGGTGTAGATACCTGGTCTGACAGTGTAGGTGGTGAAATGGATGCAAAAAAGTGCCATTGGTCCACTCTCTCTCTAAGGCTAACTCTGCAAATAAAATCATTACCCTCCCCCCTATATGGAACATGACGCCCAGGGATGAAAGTCTCCCCGGATGTGACTCCCAGGGATTAGCCTGGTACTGTGGGACTGACACTGCCTTCCTACCAAAATGGGGAAAAGGAATGTAACTAAATAAGGTATCAGTGGTGAAAAGAGTTCAGATAGAGAGGCTACTCTGGAGTTACTCTTATGCGTGCTTCAGCTAAATATCGCTATTTATCATGGTTTGCCAAACCCCAACCAAAACTATCCCTGCCAATCCTAAAGAACACCTGGGGCTTTAGCTGAGATTCTACAAAGGTTCCACGCACTATGATTATTTCCAGAAACCTACAACCTCCAGATGGTTCCTAGGACAGATGAGTCCTGAAACCCAGAAAGGTCAGCCTCTCCAGAACATCAATTAGTTCCATCTCCCAACCTATATTATCAACAGCCCTTTCCAACATGAAAAAGGTAGAATGGGCATAGCACAAATACCCCTAAAGATTGGGAGAGAGATCGAAGGAAAAGGTGGAGTTATAACAGAGAAGATGGGATTTAACAAATGAGTATGACAACTGAATCATTCATTATATTGATATATCTTTTAGTCTCCAGTGTCTTAGAGCAGCTAGAAGGAAAAACCTAAAATCGTGGAACTGCAACCCATACCAAATTCTGAAATCTGTTCTGTAACTAATTATTGTGGGATGTTTTGATATTTGTTGCTTTTGTGTATATATATTTCACAATAAAAAAATTTTTTTAAAGCCACCAGTCTAAGCACTTCTTCACTGTGTGACCTTGACCAGGTCACTTCACCGCTCTGAACCCCCATTTCCTCACCTCCCCAGAGGTTGCCATGAAAACTTTGAACCAGCCCAGGTCCAACACAACGTTTGGCACCATGAAATGTTCAGTAAATAGACTGAAGCCTGGCATTTAGTGGGTGCTTATTGAGTGTTTAGTGCATATGGCATAAAATAACATTTAGTCATCACCATTTATCTCCATTTTACGCATAGAGAAACTGAGGCAGAGAGAGGTAAGTAACTTGTTGAAGGCCACCTGACTTTAAGTGTCAGAACTGGGATTGCCACCCAGACAAGCTCAGACCTGAACTTATACTCTTTAGCACTCTAGCATGGTAGATTTTGTTATTATTTTTGCTACTCCTTGCCACTGATATTATTTCTGATTATTGAGGAAAACAAAAGAATACATTATTTTCTAGCCAAAGTCTACATAGCCAAAAAAGAAAGGGTTGTTATGGTTAAGCAGGAGACTGCTTATTGTGAAGACCTTTCTGGTATTTCACAAATTTCACCCAGAGCACTGGAGCTTGTCAGTAAATTATCTTTTCACAAGCCCATTAGCTCACCTCATGGGGGATCCTTTATTTCTCTCTCCTCAAGCTCTGCCTGCCAATCTACTCCCTGAGGAAAGAGGCCGAAACTTCCAGAAGCTCAGGTTTTGCTGGACGATATGCCTCAAAGCCCAAACAGCTCTGATTGCAGCTCACCCCCTGGACGGACTCATCTCCGTACTCACTCATGGCCTCTCTAGCTGCAGACCAGCTCCCATCCCACAAACATGCACTTCCTGCCACTGCCTGCTGTATTTGAGCTCCAAGAGGGCCAAATGGGCCTTATATCAGTTTGCTTACTCCTCCTCTCTCCCAGTCATCAGGGCTGCCATTTGCTGAGAGCCTACTGTGAGCCAGACACTGTTCTAGGCAATTGATGTGTTATTTCATTTAATTCTCACTGCCATCCCAGAGGTGTCACCTCCGATTTACAACGAGGAGGCTGAGACTTGGAAGATGGAAATAAAAAACGCTCATTCTTCATCTCATGCCCTTCTCCTGCCTCTGATCCAACCAATACTTGAGGATCACCTACTCTGGGTGGCTTTCCCTGACACTTCCCTCTCCCTAACCCACGGTCTGTTTGGATGTACTGTTTTGGGTTCCTGCAGCCCAGAGCTAGTCACGCCCCTCCTCCAGCTCCTATCACCCTGTTTTAGAACCACCGATATTCCTCCAAGCTTTCCCACTGGCCCTGAAGCTCCGGCGTACCTGCAGCACATCCCTGTATAAATAAGGGGGTGAATGAATGTGTGCCCAAGGTCACATAGGGGTTATACATCGCGGTGGTTGTGCAGGAACTTGCAAGTGGGTCGCCTGGTACATGATCTGACTCCTCCATTGTGTCACTGGACATCCCTGGACAAGTTACCTGACCCCTCTGGGCTTCATTTTCATCATCTGTAAAGCAGAGATAATAGCAACGGTCTCATTAGTTGTTATGAACATGAAATGAGTTCATCCATGGAGCCATCTTAGAACAGTGTAGCAAGACACCAATAAAGACTAGTGATTATTGATATATCGTTATCATCCTCTTCCTCATCAGACTGTACCAGGCTAAGATCTCCAAAGCCCAGTGTTGTCTAGCCTTAAAGTCTACCCATACACGTGGCTTGCTTGGGGGGAAATGATCAAAATTGTAAAACATAGGGGAAAAAAATGGCTCCATTAAAACACTTCAAAGATACAAATTTACCAACATGAACTTGTCCTGGGTGGTACTAGGTGAAAGAAATAGGAAAACCAACCCCCACTTTTTGGCTGGCCTGCCCAGTATGGTTATTGGGCCAGTCAAGGAATGAGAGACCACAGGGTTACAGAAAGGATGCAAACCTGAGCAAGACTTGCCACTCTGACCCTGTCCTCTGTCCTCTCCACCACTGAATCTGAGGCTGGGGACCCCATTGGGTGGCGAGGAGAAAGCCTGGGCTGATCCCCCTGGGCCATGTTGCCCTGCTCTGCACAGGGCCCCAGGGAGCTCCCCACCATTGTAAGTCATCCTGGGGGAATGCTGCTGTATATAGCAGAGATGGGCCAAATCCACCACTGCTATTTGAAAACCAATCCATAGACAGATCTTCCATCAGTCTTCAGTGATATTGTTCCTGTATCGAGAAGCAGAGACTCCGTCTCTGGAGGTTAAAGTGGTCTGATGTCCTCGCTCCCAGGCATTCCTTGTGTAGGCTGAAAGATTCAATTCAGTGGGCGATGACACAACCCACTGATGCTCAGAAAAGCTTTGGGGCTAAAATAAAGTTCATGTGATACTGAATATTTGGGAAATAGATTTTTGTGTTTCTAGTGAAAATGGCTTATGGCACACTTTTATCACTTAAACTCTGATTTTTTGTTTATTTTGTTTTACCTCTGCTCACCATGTGTGAAAGAATAACTCTGTAGGAGTCATAAGCCAAAGTCCAAAATGATGAAGTCAAGCACAAGAAGATATTTTGAGCCCTACCAAGTGAAATGCATGAACTATTTGGGGGAAAGCCAGTATTTCACATGGCTATTCGTTCTTCAAAGCCCTTCTTACTTGGATGAAAAATGCAGATAATACACTGACACATACCACAACTGACTAGATTCAAAGATGTTATCCTATTTCCTAAAAGAAAAAAAAAAAACCAAGCAAATAGAGAAAGTGTGATCGTACCAAATTTTAATCATTGTTTTTTAAAGGTTCTTTGGGGGAGAGGGGGAGAAAGAGGGAAGCAAGATTCTGCATAACACACTATATTCATTAAAAAGGGGTCTGAAAATACTGTGAACAAATTTGAAAAGGAGAATATTGGTTTAATGATCTCTTTAAAGTTTAGTTATTCAGTTGTACCTTGACTTCCAAGCAGACTTCACTCATTATCACGCTTGTTAGGGTAACACTTCTTTATAAATGCTCAAAACACTTAGATCTTGAAAAGGGTGTCTTAATGAGAGTAGAGTGTGGTAATTGTAGCTAAATCCATCTAAGCTATCTACATTTTGGTAATAAACCGGAGAAAGTTCATTATCCAGAATGATTGCAATTTTGTTCCATTGTCTCTATAGTCCCAGACAAGGACTTGGGTTTCTTACCTTCTGCTCTTATAAAGGGTCTTAAATATTTTTGACATATAGTGGTTAGAAGTTATTAAAAATGAATGAGGAGAGCGGTGAGATGGTGGCTCAATGGCAGAATTCTCGCCTGCCAGGACGGAGACCTGGGTCCCATTCCCATGCGAAAAAATAATAAATAAATGAGAAGCCCTGAGTCCAGCTTGTCGGTCCTCGGGCATCCTGAGCTTCCCCTCCCCTCCTTTCTGCTGAGCCTAGACGACCCCCCACCCCAGCCGAGCCCCACACCTAATCCGTCCCCTACACTCAGCCGTCCCGGACTCCCTGCCTCGCGCCCAGCTCCGATGCTGCGGACCCAGCGCCTGGGCAGTGAGCATGTGGATAATGTTCGGAAACTTCTTCAAGGCTTCCTGACGGAGTAAGATTTTTGTGACTGGCCCGCAGAGCATATAGAACCTTTGGGAACACGGCAGCTCCAGCTGTGTCACCGCCGGGGCCTTTCCCTCCTCCGAGGCTTTGCTTCTTGCCAACGCGGGCTCAATGAGCACGAGGTTCCCTTGGTGTGCTGAGCACCGTCGGTTCCAGCCTCCGTTTAAACACTGTTCCTCTCGGCGACCGGTCCACTCTGTTCTAGCGCCCTCTGCGGGCCTGGATTTCCCCGGGGGAGAAGGGGGTTGAATCCCTTGTTTTCTGTTGTCTGACGCCCGGTCCCATCGCCCTGGCCCACGCCACAGCAGAGAGAAACTGCTCTCTGAATAAAATAGACAATAAGATAATTACATTTTAAAGTAAAGGAATGAATGAAACCCGTGTTATTCCAACTTCCTGTTGCAATCATTCCGCCCACCTTATGAGTAAGTGTAAAGAGAGCATCAAAAGTCAGAAGAGCCTCTGCTGATCAGAAACAATGCAGGTCAGAAAGTTGGGTGAAAAGCAACTCTTCGGCTACAACGCAGATCTTTTATTTTTAAAAGGTAGCATTCCTGTTTTCTGCAATTAACTATTTTCTTAAAGAGCAACAGGCATGGAAGAATCACACATCTACGGTGATTTATTTCAAAGAAAACAATTAGAACCCATATCAAAAAAGCTAATTCAGATTAATTAAAGAACACCCACATCAGTTAAATATAATATTTCCTCTTTCACTTTGCTCACTGTTTACAATATGCTGCTCAAAGGGCTGGGTTTCAAGATAATAAAGAATGACAGTTGAAGGGTCTGGAGGCTGGAAGAAAACTTTAGGGTCTGTAAACCATTTTAATTGCACATAATTATGGATAAGGAAGTGGAACAATTTAATTTCTGGGCCTTCATGCTATTAGAAGACTAATATAACAGTTTCAAAATTGGTCAGCTGAGTAAAATTGCAGGAAGCTGGTTTTAATTCCTCAGTACAAATGGAAATGAAATGAAATGTTGAATAAATTCTGTTCTATCTTTTCATTTATATGATATCATGGTAATTCAAGATCTAGTGGAAATTATTTATGGAGATTTAGAACAAGTGAAGTGAAACAGGCCTTTGAAATATTTGTTTTATTTTTTAATTTTGAAAATACAGAAAAGTATGATGAACAAAATAAAAATTCACTCTAATATGTTACAGAATGTCTTTAGATGGAAAGACAAGAAACTGGTAAGGGTTGCCTCTAGGGAGGACAATTGGCTGTGGGGAGGCAGCCATAATTTTTATTAAATATCTTCTGTTATTTAGGATATATTTCCTAAATTTCTCTATGAAATTATCTACTTCTTCTCTTTCACAAATTTGATAACCTGTTATATGCTGCTCTTTCCCCGTGTTATTAAACATTCTTCTGAGGCTTGATTCTTAATGGGCTAATAGTGTTCATTTATGGATGCATCATTCATTTAACTAAATCTCCTGCTATTGGACGCCCAACTTGTCTTCCATTTTCCACTGATGTAAATAGCTCTGCAGCCATTATGGTAATAGCCTCACCTTTCTGTGCACACGCCTCATTCTTTTCACAAGACCTGTGATTAATAAGAGTTGAATTACCAAGTCAAAACAAACGAAGATTTTAAAACCTTTGATACATATGGTCAAAGTATCAGTTTATACTCTTGCTTACAAGGCAACCTTCCCAACACCTTGGAGAGATATTTGGGGAATGCTGGGAGGCAGGCTGGGTCTACTGAAATTTTCAAATCAAAGTGCGTATTTCCAAATAGCTGTGAGTTCCACTGTTTAATAATTCCAAAATCTGGATGTTGTAGCGATTCTGCCCTAGTTAATTCCGCAAAATACATTTCTCTTGAAGGGTTTGGAATGAAGTAGGATGGCGTTTGAGCCTTCCTCTCAGAAAACAAAGACTTTTGAAAAACCAAGAACTAGCTCTCTGTCTTGAGAGCTGAAAATGTTTTTTGAGCCCTAAAGCACTCCAGACCAGGTCTTGTAAGTCCAACTCCCTAGTCTTCTGTCTTTGGCACCAAGAGAGAATTTATGGGTGAGGGTAAAATACATTCTGTAGGAAGTGAACTTCCCGGGGTTCAGCCTGTTCATGAGCACCGCCTTAATGGGTCTGTCACCTTCTCAGACCATCATTTGGGAAGGAGCAACAGACCAATGGAATACCCTGAATATATAGTGGCTTTGGGACACTTATCAGGAATGAATCCAATCAATTTTTTGGCTTAGAACTAAAAAACATACGCCTTTACAGATGTAATGCTTATTCAATAGAGCAAAGTTTGAAAATAAAGAAAATAAATAGGTCTAGAACTCCACCATTCAGAGATAACCTCTGTTAATAGTTCAGAGTGCTTTTGGTACCTATATCCAACTTTTTGGGCATATCCTTATTTTTATTTTGTAAACATGGGATAATATTATGCTTGCTGTTTTGTAATCTATTTCATTTAATGTATCATGAACTGTTTTCCAGATTATAAGATATTTGACAAAAATGTCTTTGATGCCTTTGTAGTATTCTGACATATAGATGTGCCTTTTAAAATCAGCCCCATATTTAAGTTATTTCCAAATTGATCTATTGAAGTAGAGCTCTCTTGCCCTGCTGTAAAATGTAGTAAATGCCCCAAGCATACTGACTGGCTCATGAGTAACCCTAATACACTTTGAAAAGCCAGGATAAAGGAAAATGTTCAATTAATTATGGAAAGAAACTCTAAAATGTTGGGGGGGAAAGAATCTAGAATGATTTTGTCCTCAAATTACTTCACAAATACATTAAAATTCTTGTTCCATTTTAAAGAACCAGTTTCGGAAATGGGTTTGTTGTATGCAAGAAAAACAATGTGCAATCCAATCAATAAGCTCACACTTACAGAAAAGGACTTGGCCTTGTAGCAAAATATTGGTGATTTGGTGTACACGTATGTGTTTTAAGTAAAAATAAAATATTTTGAGTACATTACCTGAATGTCACCTTTTATAATTCCCCACTTTAAGCAACTTTTTTTCTATTAGCTGATTGATAACCATTTTTAATTGCATGGTTAAGAGATTTTTTAAGAATTTTTTTCTAAGAAAAATTATTTGTGCACAGGGTGGATGACTTTTTGAATTTGTTGCTGAAGCAAATGAAAAGCCATGTTGGCTCAAGGACACGGAAAACAAATTGAATATTAATAGTATCCAGTGGTAACTTTCCTGCTTACCTTTCTATACCTGCTATAAATGGACATTTTCCTCCTTATCCAAAATTTCTTTCCTAAGGAAGCCCCGTGTCCTAGTTCGCTAAGTTGCACAAAGTGGATACCATGAAATGCGTTGGCTTTTACAATGGGAATTTCTTAGCTTACAAACTTACCATTCTGAGGCTGTGAAAATGCCCAAATCAAGCCATCATCAAGACGATGCCTTTTCCCTGAAGACCAGCTGCTGGGTAATCCTGAACTCCTGGCTCACATGGCAAGGCACAAGACAGCACCTGCTGATGTCTCCCTTCTCTTCTGGGTTCCACCTTCTTGCTTCCTTGGCTTTCTCTCTCTTGGTCTGAGTTTCATTCTCTTATAAAGGACTCCAGTAAGAGAATTAAGACCGATCCTCAATGAGTTGGGTCACTTCTTTTTTTTTTTTTTTTTTTTTTAATTTGCATATGGGCAGGAGGCACCAGGGATCGAACTCCAGACCTCCAGCACAGCAGGTCAGAGCTCTGCCTGCTGAGCCACAGCAGCCGCCCATGGGTCACTTCTTAAGATAAGATTTAACTCACCAAAAGATCCTACTTTCAATGTGTCCATACCCGCAGGAATGGATTAACAATTTTAAGAACATATTTTTCTGGGGTTCATCCAGCTCCAAACCAATGCATCCTGTTATAGAAGGAAAGTTCCATTATCTGTAGTTAGGAAAGCTAATTCTCTTTTTTTGAGACATACTTCAAAGACATCTTCCCTTTGAACAGATAGTGGCCAGACTGAAGGACATTGGAATATAAGCAGTATTATGGATGGAATTATCCATAGATAATTCTCATAATTATCATAGAAGGTGGTATTCCTTCTGGTGTTAGCATCAACAATCATGAATATAAAAGGAATATTTGCCATCTCTGAGTGATATGGCATCCCCCATTCATTAAAGATGCCATGTTTTGCCAATAGAAGTGTATATGGAACTTGCTACATATAGATGGAACCAACATTGATTTGGAAAGTTAGCAAGTGGTTCTGTTATTTGAGAGATATTTTCATTATTATAGTTTTTCATACTCTAACAACAGACTGTGTTTCTTTTAAAGCTGTTTAATAATAACATTGGTTATTGTTTCATCTCAAGCTTTTAGAAGCAAATAATTGTTGTAAACCCATAATAGTATTAGAATAAAAATGTTCCTATTTATTATCAAGTTTGATTTTCCCTTTCGATTCTCTTTTTTCTTATTCGGTCATTTAATTATTTCTCATCTCCACAGTCAAACATCTGTTCCAATTCCCATTCCACCCAACATCTCCTCCGCTCTCTCTTTCAGCTTCAATTAGAAGTTTGCTAACGCTAGGATCTCCACTCAGATCTTGGACCTTTGCAATTAATTTTAATCAGGCTTGTTAACACTTTTTTAATATGTAAGAAATAAGCAAATATGTAACTAAAAAGCCATTTATGTCTTTTATGAAGGTAACAAATATGCAATTAAAAACTCCTTCTCTTGGTGACTTTGCAATAAATTAACTTGTTTTGTCACTATTGTTCCTGTATAATGTCATTTACTCTGGAGTTTTGACAGTCAGATTTTTTTTTATCCTTGGCAAAATTAGCAAGTAATATTAAGATCTAAGAAATGACAATTAGTTTGTGAATTAGGTGGGATATACAATGTGTTAATTATTGAGGGACCAGGCTGCATGCAATTAAAATTTAGCATCCAGATAATGATAATGTAGTAGGCTTCTGAGTGTCTAATGAAGTTGAAAATGTTCGTTACCAATAAATTAATTCTCAGTTCTTTAACCAGTCTTTAAAATTTCTATACAGAGGGGCAGATCAGAATAATTGTTATTGTTTTGCATGTAGAATAATAATGTGATATCATGAAAGTCTATCAGTACTATCATTTCATTGTTAGAGTTCCCTGCACAGTGACAGGGAACCTTCCCAAAGATTCAAATATATGGCAGACATAGAAATCTACTTCTCTTGAGATACTCTTTTAAGATATTTAAGATCAAAGAATGGGAAGAGAAGAGGAAAGGGTATTGAAAGGGGGATAGGTTGGGGTATTCTACATTTGTTCTATTAATACCTTAATTTTTTCATAGTGACCTTTTTTAACAGTCTTTTTAACTTAACGAGTACTTCTCTTTGTAATTTGGAACCTCAGATTCACATAAATTTCCTATTGTTATGGCGATACCTAGTGTTCTAGTTTCTGGCAAGTTGTGCCATAAGGAGATCCCAGTCTTGTAGAGGAACAAACACAAAAACAAATCATTAAATTACAGTGTGATAGCTACCATGACATGGCGACAAAAGCAAAAGTCTGATTTACATCCTACAAAGTGTGGCTGTTGAATAGAGAGAAGATTATAGGAGTCAGGAGTAGCAGCCAGGAGAGTGAAAGTGGGCATTACCACGTTCTACTTGAAAGATGACGGTGAGCTGCGCCAGAGTGGAGGCACAGGAGAGAGGAGAAAGGAAGAAGGATTCTAGATACATTTGGAAGGTGGAATTATAGCCAATATTTGTGTTGAGAAACTGGAGAGCTGGTACCATCATTACCTGATTTGGGGAAGACATGGGAAAGAACCGGTTTGGAGGAAACCCTCGAGAATTCCTGTTTGGGGTGTATTAAGATTGCAAGGTCTATGGGAAATGTGAGTGAGTGTGTCATGGCAGCATTAGAGCTCAAAGGTGGGCTTTGGGTGAAATAGAATTTGGGCATCAGCAACAAATAGATGGTTTTGAAGCCCTGAAATGGATAATACCTGGGTGAACACTCACAGAAAGAGTGTGTGCTGAGTAAAGAGAAATCTCACGAGAAAGCCTTGAGGAACTCCAACTTTCCATGTTATCATGGAAACCAGAAGAGGAGAGAGTTCCATGGCGAACAGAAAAGATAGTCCCAGACCTATGGTAAGGTTATTCATTTTGAAGCATTATTATAACAGCAACAGATTAGAAACAACCTAAAAATTAATAATGGGAGACTGAAGAAATGACATATGGTCTACCAATACAAAGGAATACTCTGCAGGTATAGAAAAGAACATGAAATGGTTTCCAAAATGCACTGCTAAAGTGGAAAAAAAGAGGAGAAACATTCTTTAGTATGCTGTTTATGTTTGAAAAAGGGGGGGGAGTGGAGTATTATGGAATTGCTGGAATATGCTTTTAATATTCCAAAAGATACAAAATAAATTGCAAAATGGTTGCCTTTAGGAAAGGAAATGGAATGACATAGAAACAAGGGTAGAATTAGGTGAGGTTACATTGCTTTTCATCTCAGTGGGGTAGGGTTTAGATTTTAAAATGTATATTTGATTCTATGTACCATGACTAATCAACATCAAGAAACAATATTTCTTGATGTTAATTTTTATATTGCTTTCTATTTTCAAAACTTAAGATACTTACCTCGCTTTAAATTCGTTTACCACAGTTGTTTGGATAATTTTGTGCTTCATTGATTTCTACGCTTACTGCTAGTCCTTTTTACATTGTCACCACACCTTTTCTAATTCATGAGGTCTTTACTTTGTTTATCTCTCACTTGACTACAGCATATGATCAGGTAATTTTATCCCAAAGGGTGCCTGGATATATACTTTCTTAGTTCTTGAATATCTAGGAATTTCTTTCCATTGCCTTCAAATAAAAAGAAAACTGCGGTTAGGGGGTTAGGTTCGAGTCTACCTAAAATAGAACATGAGTCAAGGACTTGAGTTCAGGTAGGCTATTTGTCCCTTAGAAAAGAGCAGTGAAAGGACAGAGAAAGTGAATCAGGGATGATGGAAAAACTAGTAATGGATATATGATTGGGCTGATGCCACTGTGGGCAACTGGGGCTCAATGCCACTGTGAATCTCTAGAAACCAAAACATGCCTAAAAATTATCTTACTGAAGGAGGGAAGGCTAGGGCATTCACCTACCAACTTCTGTCTCCTATTTGCAGAGAGTGGCTCCCAAGCCCATTAACTCTCACTTTTGGCTTCTGCAGCTTAAGAAAAGCCCTGAGGCAGAAAAGGCCACAAAGTGGCATGAGAGGAAAAGCTGAATGTGCTTGAGGTCCACCACCACACGCAGCTAAAATCACAGGTGATCTGAGGGGAGCGTGGTACACAGCCCAAAAAGCATCTGGAATGCCTGCACTGTACCCCTTTTTACTTTCATACTTCCATGAATGTTGTTCCATTGTCTTATGAAAAAGTCTGGACCAGTCTGGTATGTTATTTCCATTCTATATGACCATGATACTTTTAAGATTCAAGAAGATTCGAGACATGGATATTTCTCTAGAAGTTGTTAATTTTTTTAATTAATTTTACCTAAACATGGTGTGTCCTTCAGGAGAATTCAGATATTTCTTCAGTTCAGAGTTTTCTTCTAGTATATCTTTGGATATTTTTCTTTTCTGAATTAACTCTACTTAAACATATATTGTAGCTATGTAATCTCTTCTCTGTATCAATTACTACCCCTCTGATTGATTTCCTCTCTTTGACCTTTTCCTCTGCATTCTGGGAGTATTTTCTGAAGCCTATATTCCATGTCTGATCAGAAAAATTCAGTAGTGTCAGTTCTGCTCTGTTTTAGTTTGTTAAAGTGGCTGAAATTCAGATACCACAAAATGGGTTGGCTTTTACAATGAATTTTATTAGTTTACATGCTTACAGTTCTGAGGCTGTGAAAATGTCCAAATCAAGGATCAACAAGTGATGCTTTCTCCACAAAGACCAGCTACTGGTGATCCTGGGCTCCTCTGTTAGATGACAAAGTATATGTTGATGCCTGATGGTCTTCATTGCTTTCAACTTCTTACTTCAGTGTCTTCCTCTCTGTTTCAGAGAATTTCTCTCTGTCTTCTGTGTCTGGATTTCATCCTCTTATTATGGACTTTAGTAAAAGGAATAAGACCCACCTGGGGCATGCCTCAACTGAAATAACCTAATAAAAAAATCCTACCCACAATTGGTCTACACCCACAGGAATGGATTTGCTTTAAGAACATGCTCTTCTGGGGGTTCACAAAGCTTCAAATGATCACATGTTCTTAAAAGATTATAACATTATTTTAAATTCTACTTTGGAATTATCTGTTTCTATAATTTTTCTAACCTATGCCAACATCTCTTTAATTTCACTCTAATTATCTAATTATCATCTGACAACTTATGTAATTATCACCTTTTTTCATATAAATACTTTTTCTTTCATAATCTCATAAGTATTTATTATCTAAACTTTTTATTTCTTTAAGTATGTGTTCTTCTTAATTTGCCTGCCGTGTATATCACTAGTCATAGCAGAGAAGATTTTCATGATTGGTTTATTGTTGATTTCCTATCTTGAGAGCAACTGTCCCCAAGCCTGTGATTTGTCCCCAGTAGAGATGGGGTGATACATATTCCTTGGCTCTCCTTCCTGGTTTCTTAAGTACTGTTAGAATTGCCTTAGTATTTAAGCTAGAAGGCTGGATGATGTATTTCCATTTTAGGATTCATCAACTTGTGGTGGGGGGGTTATGGGATAAAGGAGCAGGCAGGAAGCTAAAAGGGACAGCGGTCCCAGCAGGAGAACTTTGTCCCTAAGGAGCTTTTCTCTTTGTCCTTGAGCAGTCTGTTGAAACCACACGCAGGAGCTAGCTTTCTTATCTAGTTTATTCTGGGAGCCTAATGTGGCTCTCTTTAGAGAGACACCCTTTCCTGGAGCAACTGTCCACTAAGTTAGGGTCATGTTACTTCATATTTGGAGGAGGCTAGGAGGGTGCACCTCCAATTCTGAGAGTGTGCTCCTCTAGTTTCTCAGAAAGTGGAGTTGAGATTGAGACCCTGGCAGCTTCCTTCACCCTAATCCCATGCTCCCTACCCCCAGAGGCAAGGTCCATTTCACGGGCATGCAACCCATGTTGTCACACAGGGTCCAGTACACAGAAGACAAGGGTTCTGCACTTGATTTATGTTCTGCTGTCACTCATTGCAAAATTCTTAATAATTTTTGAATGAGGAGCCTGACACTTTCATTTTGCAATGGGCCCTGCAAGTTATGTAGTTGGTCCTATATAGGCGTCACTCCCAGAGTTTTATGGCATTATAGTGACTCTCTGCCAACCCTGACCACGGCCTCCGTTTTAGTTTTCTAAGCTGTTCAAAACAGATACCATGAAATGGGTTCACTTTAAACAATCAAAATTTATTAGCTTACAGTTTGAGACTGTGACAATGTCCAAATCAAAGCCTCATCGAGGTCATGCTTTCTTCCCAAAGACCAACTGCCAGCAATCCTTGGCTCCTCTGTTGCACGGTAAGGCACATGGCAGTGCCTGCTGGTATTCGTACTTCTTTTCCAGGTTTCATTGCTTTCAGCTTCTTGCTTCCATGGCTTTTTACTTTTTCTCTGTATTCATTCTATTTATAAAGGACACCAGTAAGAGGATTGAGACACGTCCTGAATGAGGTGGGTCACACCATAACTGAAATAGCCTCATCGAAAGATCCTACTTACAATGGGTCCATGCCCACAGGAATGGATTAACTTTAAGAACATGTCTTTCTGGAACACATACAGCTTCAAACCACCACACCTTCTAATCTTGATCATGCCCTATTAATTCCATTAAGTGGATAAGTGTAGAAGGAAAAGGATATGTAGAATAAATGCTTCTAAGAAAGATGAGGACGTAGGTACTTTGGTCCTGAGAAACGACAAGGAAATGGTCCAGCAGAATCACAGCCACTGAGGACAGAATAAGAATGCTACTCAGTATCTGGCCTCTCCTGGTCAAGCACTGGCCTGTTCTCTTGCTAACTCTCCAAGCAGTTCTCAAAGACTCTTAGAAAGGAGTCATTTGAACCTCACCAAGATGCAAACTTCCGGTTTAACCAGTGAACAGTTGATGAGCTACTGAGGACGTTCTTACAGTCATAATCTGGATTTGAACCCATCACTAAAATGCACTGATCAATTTGCTATTGCCTTCCTGTATCCTCCTACTCCAGGGTTTACAGAGTTAACCGGCAGGAGAGACACGACAAGCTTCGCATATCAGGATCGATGCAGTTGTGGCCTTATTGTATCATGAAAGACCATCACTGAGCTCGGGTCTGCTCTGAAAAATCAGAATCCACCTTTTCAACAAAAGCCAAGAAAACAGAGGTTATGTTAACCAACTGGGCTAATAAACCGATTTATATTTTATTTGCTGACGTGAATCATTTGGTCTAATAAAAATAACACCCAACAAGCTAGAGGCTGTGATGGGAAAATGGCTCCCACTTTGAAAATAAATGTCAAATCTTTACCTCAACATTTATTTTCAGTAAATGCTGAGTCTCTGCCTTGGCATTTAAATAACAGCGGGAGACCTTAATCAGACTACTGGAGGACTCTAGGACTGGCATGAGAGAACGATTGACGTTTGTTGACTAAGAAGTTCTAAGTGTAATGCTGACTACTGTATATTCCCTGGGGTGCTACTGGGGTAAGAGGAGAGAGATGATTATCCAGCCATTTGGATTTATTTGTGCATTTGAGCCAAAAGAAATGACCTTCTTGTCTATCTCCCTTTGTAGGAGAAGGAGCGCTGTTAGTTCATCTAATTCACTCTCTGTGTGCTTGGAACGTGCATCTCCAAACGCCATCAGCAGGTTCCAGGGTCAAATATACTAGCATAAACTGCAGAGCCGGGTATAGGAATCATGGGCATAGAATAATTGTCTGCCAAGATAGATTCAGAAGGAATGCATTTTTTTATTAATTTCCAAAGTTTCTTCACACTGTGCTATTTTAAAAACAACAACAACATGCAGCATCCCCTAATTATGTTTTCCGTGCTCCCAATCAACACTTTTCCTAGGCTGTTTTAAGCACTCTGTTCCAGTAGCAATGGCAGGCAGAGGTTGTGCTCCTGTTGCCAAGTTCAAATCCAGCACATGATTGAGCTGTTCAAATGCTCGTATCCCGCGGCCAAGACCACTGACTGCTGAAAAGGCTCTGCACTGCTTCCCCTTACCTGGGGAGCAGGAGCATAGCCATCCCAGAGAGCCATTTGAGAACAATGGAAGAATACATTCCTTATCTAGGGCAGAAAGCTACCATTTTCATTAAAAACAAAACAAAGCAAACCCTCTGTGTGGTTCCAGAGTCCAGGCAGGACTTGATCTGAGCAAAGTCTTCACACAGTCCTGCGATCGCCTTTATTACCCGGACCCTCCCCAATGGGTGTCCCCACACCCACCTTCTCCCCCTAGAGACCTGCATGCTTTCTGGGTAAGCAGGTGTCACTTGCTGACGCTGCAAACTCCAAATTGCCGCCTGACAGATGCACATTATACAAATCCCGCGAGGCGGTCTCCAGCCACTTGGAGCACCTGCCACCCTCCCTAGAGCATGAAGCTGCTTATTCTCGATGTGCTGCAGGACGAAGGGGCCTGCCTCAGAATGGGATCACATAATTTCATTAAGCTGCCACCAAATGCATGTGAGACAAAAGCCTTGTGGGCATGGATTGTTACTTTGAATTCTGCAGTTTTGGAAACTTGGAAAGCATGTGGAGGTGGGGAGTTTGGCAAAGAGAAAGATGGTATTTCCTTCCTTCTATTAAGCCCTTTACTTCCAAATCACTGACCTGGCCTGTTCTAGAGGGAGTAGCCTGGTACCAGCATAGTTCTCTGGTTGTGAGCACACATTGAGAATCAAGTTCTTATCCAGCTCCACCCTAGAGGTGGTGGGTTCACCATAGGGGCTCCTTACAGACATAGTATGTAAAGTGAATATGTTAAGAAAGAATAAATCCATAAGAGGAAAGAGAACTGTCATTTACTAAGAGCTATTAAGTGCCACGCACTGGGCTCAACATCATTTCATTTGGTGCTTTCTATTTTACAGAGGTCAGGAAACCCAAAGCATGTGATTCCTGAGCCCCAGACACCCAGCAAGCAGCAGGATAGAGCGGAGAATCCACATCCCACCACTAGAATGTTCTTGAAAGGTTTAGGAGGTGAAAGGGTGAAAAAGAAGGAAGGTAGACCAGGAAATTTAAAGTGGGCCGGTTTATTTCTGCGCTCCCGGGCAGAGCCCACCGAACCCAAGATGGAGAGAGGTGAGTCCGCAAGCAGGCTTTGGCGCGGGCAGCTTTTAATGATGGAGGTCAGGTGACATCAGGAAGGGGCTGTTCATTAGTTCTGGAAGTCATGTTGGGAGGGGCGACACAGCCTCCGCAGCTCAAGTTGCAGTGCCCTTCCCCGTTCCCCCGACCTAACAGATCTCACTTCCTTTGTTCTTCCCAGGTCTGCCTTGAGCATGGTAGGACCTTGTTCTGGTGACTTGAAGCCAGGCTGGCTACGTGGGCCTGGGAGTTAAGCAGCTGCACGGGGCTTGACTTAATGCTCTGCTGTGGCTGTCTTAAAATTCTTTATCATTTTTAAGTAAGGGTCTCCACATTTTCATTTTGCACTGGGCCCTGCAAATTATGTAACTGGTTCTGCCTGCGGGTACAGTCTAACTCACCTCCTCCACCATATGCTCACATCACATTCGCTACCTCTCTGAGACCCATGCTTGTGTGTTGGCTTACATTTTTATGAATTTCAGACTGGGGAAGGTGGGGAGAATAGTAACCAATCACACCCTATTCCCTCCCCATTGGGGACCATGCTATCGCATTTAATTAACAGCAACTTCTAGGTGGAGCTATACTTATCCCCATTTTACAAATGAGAAAACTGAGAGTCTGAGAATTTACCCTACTCACAACTGGAAAGGACTGAACTGACATTTGGAACCAAATCTATCTGACTTTAAGCCTTACTTTTCCTGCTACATAATGTTTCCTCTTTCATACTTTGCACTAATCCAACTTCTATGCCAGGGTTTGGCAAATTTTTCGGTAAAGGGGCAGATACTAAACATCTTCAAGCACCGTAGGCTTTACAGTTTCTGTTGTGACTACTCAGCTCTGTCATTGTAGCATGAAAGCAGCCCTGGTCAATATATAAATAAATGGATGATGTTATGTTCCATGAAAACCATTTACAAAATAGGCATCAGGCTGAATGTGACCCATGGGCTGTAGCTTGAGAGCCCCTGTTCTACGTCAACTGCTATCTGAAAGCCCATCATCATCACCCTAGCTCCACATGGCCTTTCCTTGTCTGAATTTCACCCTTTCTGGGTCAGAAATCAAGTAGGAAACAGAATTTCTCCCAGGCAGTTCAGTTAAAGAGACATTAATGAAAAAATTACTGTAGAGAGGTGTAGGCAAGGTTAAGGAAACCCACAAGAATGTTGAATGAAGAAAAGTGGAAGGTGTTAGCACTGCTAAGCTCAGAGGGGCAAGGAGAGGAAATAGTCAGTGAAGCCTAGTGGGAGCAGGTGTCATGGAGATGGGGGGTCCCCCTGCAGCCATTTATAAAGATATGGCACCATAGGAGAGGAAGTAGAGGAGAAAGACCTCAACTTCTCTTCCTTCCCACCTTCTGGTTTCCTACCAGAAAATCTCATTGGCCAAACCTTAATGAAAGCCAGACAAGAAAAATGCCCTGGGTGATGCCACCTGGAAAGGTCAGCGTGCCAGGGGCACAGGGCAAGCAGTGAGGGGTGGAGAATAGATCTGAGTGTGGACAAATAGAAGATAACCAACAATCATAGTTACCTTGTGTTCCTACACATCCCAAGGCTTAACCAAATACCATGTTAGATTTCCATGTATAGGTTTCATCTGTAGCTCCCAACTCTCCTTCTGGATCGTCAGATCTGGCCACATTCATTAGCAATGTGCTGGGCACAAAGTAGGTATTTTAAATGCAAGAGACTTCCACTGATAGGGTCCTGAGACACATGAACTCCTAGAACCCTCCTTTGTCTAACTATTGGGACAGTCTGTTCTCTATAGATTTCCATTATTTAAGTTGAGCTCCTTCAGAAATCCCAATCTTCTGTCCTAATCATACTAGAACCTGGACAGAGGCCTTCTTCAAAAATGAATTACCCAGAGCAGGCCTTTTGTGACTCACATGACCTTATAATTAAGGCAGGTCTGAAATAACTTTTCCCTTGGTCTCCATGTTCATAACGCCCAGGAGAATTCCTAGTGAGTTTAGGTCATAATGAAACATCTGTAAGTCCTTTCTCTGATTTCCAGGAAGAATCTAGTTCTAAAGCACCATCTTGAGATGTTTATCTTCCAAAACCATCTACTGTGAGAAATAATTAATAAATGGAAAATCGAATGCAAAGCAGTTAGAATAGGACATTGTAGAGTTAACCAACTTCAAAGTTTGAGGAAGCTCAGTCCACGCAAGACTGCCTTCAGTTCTGATACTAATTGCAAGTTCTCGGGGTTCCCAAAACCACTTTCAGGTTCAATAATTCACTAGAAGGACACACAGAACTCACTGAAAGTGCTTATATACATAGTTTGGTTTATTATGGGGAGAAGATAAAGATTAAAATCAGCCAAAGGGAAAGATGCATAGGGCAGAGTCCAGGAAAAGTTCCAAACACAGAGCTCTGTTGTCCTTTTCCTATGGAGTTGTGTATGACAACACAGAGTATTGCCAGCCAGGGAAGCTCACCCAAGCCCCTGTGTCCACAGTTCTTATTGGTGTTCCCAGTGTAGACATGATTAGCAGCTCACATGGCTGCTCTAACTCTCCTGCCCTTCTGGAGGTGGACTGATATCTCATGATCCAGGGCCTCCATCCTCAACCACATTGTGAGTATGGTTCACCCTAAATCACATTGTTGCTTGCCGGCTGGCCCTATGCGGTAGTCAAAGACCCTACGTGCCAAGGGCTTGGAGTTACCTCCCAAAAGTCAAGGGCAAAGGCCAGACCTCTTTTCAGGCATCAATAAATTCTTTACCATACAGACCATTATACAATAAGGGTCCAATAAATTTAATGATTTTTATTATAATTAATGTTTCAATTAGGGAATGCTTTCGAATGAAACAGGGAAATGAAATCAATATACCTAATTGCCCCCATATTCATTCTCTCCTTCTGCATTTTAATAATAGTATCCCTCCCCTCTTCCTCTTCCCCATATATTCACTCAGCTAGTGATTCCATTTACCAATTTCTTTTACAGCTAGCCAAAGCCATGTGTCTAAGGTCTGGCTAGTAGTATGTGAGCAATAATGACTTATGTAATTTCTAGGCCATGTTCCTTATAAAAGACCCTTCCTGGGGGCTGAATACAAACATGGTTCTGTTGAGCAAGCCTTGAACATTTCACAGAGAGCAACCCCCCCAGGGACTGATGGAACTGCAGCAGAAGACCCTGGTTCTCTGGGTGATTTCCTGGAACAGAAAAGCCTGCCTGTCTCCACCCTCTTTCCTCTGAACTTCTATATAAGAGAGACTGAATTGTCTACTGGATTTTAGGTTTTCTTTATTATAGCAGCTTAGCCTATACCCTAAATAATATATGCCTTAAGTACTTCAGAAGTCGTTTTTGGCTTTTCTCTCACACAACAAGAATTCCAGCCGTACTTCTGGAGTTGGTGCAACTGATTCTAGGATGTCAGGACTGCAGTCTCTGTAATTCCCTTGTACTACCCTTCATGGCCCCCAAATAGCTACTGTGGCTCCAGCTATCATGTCTGCATTAATGACAGAAAGAAAGAGGAAAGGAAAAGGGGGAAGAAAATAAAAAATTTCCCAGTGACATCCAGTGCACATCCACTTTCATTTGATTGGCAAGACCGTGTTTCACCATTCCTAGCCAAGAGCCACCTTTCTAGTAGAGGGAAGCAAGAGCAAGGGCGCTGGAATGGGTGCTGAGTGAACTGTAATTGTTAACATGGTTATCGCTGCAGCAATCCTTAGAAATTGCTGGGCTTCCCCATGGAAACCCAACCATGTCGCCCCTTCCACTAACAGCTTTGGATTTAGCTGTTCTAAGAACTCAGCTCTTCTAAGCAACCCAAGTGGAAAGCAACAAGCAGAAGAACCCCCTGAGCCTGCCCTACAGCAACTTGCTCTTTGCAAATAGCTTTTCTTCTGGGGCTCTGACCGAAGTCAGATTTATCAGTGGAAAAGACTGTGTCATCTAACTAAGGAAGCCAAGACAGAAGTGGCTGATGTTTGGAGTCCGTGAATGCATATGGCATTGTGCTATACATGAAGAGTCCATGTCTTGGCCCAAGGGTGCTTTTTGGGATGCCAGGGACCTATATTGGGCTAGCTGAGAGCTTACTATGAGCAAGTCATTATTCTGAGCATTTTCCAAGAATTTTCACAATTAGTGCTCCCCAAAACCCTACAAAGTGGGCAAAATTATCTTCTAGATTTTTCAGATAAGAGCACTGAAGCTTAGAGAGGAATAGAAGAATGGAGAGATATTTGGGGACATTGTACGATGTGTAACATGAGTTGTGTGATATGTCTATTTTGCTTGGAGTGACTTTGGTAAAGATTTAGATGGATTTTAAAAGCCTTGTGGAGGTCATACTGATGTGCCTTTGGATGTGATCCTGTGCTGTGTATGGCCATCAGATTGTTCTTTATACAGCTCATGTGTCTCTTCATTTCAGGAGAAAGACTCACACAGATGATGACATGTGAGGCAGTTTGAGGGTTGTGCTGGGAATTTCCTTCCATTTATACCTTTTCATGAGTGTGTGGGTACAGGATCACCTTTGGAGGGAGCAAAGAGCCCCCTCTCAAAGGCAAATCCCCTGAAGTTGCTCTGCAAACATCTCACATTGATTTCTTCACCAAAGGCCCCACTGCCAGCTCAATAGCAATATCACATGTGTATTCAGTTTCAACAAGACACAAATTTGCCTAGCAAAATATTTACTCAGCCTTTGACCCCTGTGAGTGTAAACTCATAATGACAAAAAGCTCTAGGACTGAAATCAGAGCCACAGAAATAAAACACAGCCTTAATCAACCAGAAATGGTGGCGTTTCTTTTCCTTCAACTGGTTTGGTCCCCACCATGCCCCCACTGCCTTCTGTGAAGCACGGGCAGATCAAACTCT